>JAPFBE010000713.1:0-31460 GCA_034336665.1 Luscinia megarhynchos | reverse complement strand
GCCGGACCGCCTGACGCACAGAAACGGAGCACAGCCCGGATCAGCCTGACGAAGCATTGAACGAGCACAGCCCCGATCCGCACAGAACGTGGAGCATTGTGCCCCAGATCCGCCCAGATTTAGCACAGAACGGAGCACAGCCAGCCGGATCCGCTTCAGATTTTACAGAAAACGGAGCACAGCCCCCGGATCCGCTTCTGATTTTAGCACAGAACGGAGCATTCGGATCAGCCCAGATTTAGCATTGAAACGGAGCAGAGCCCGGATCAGCCCAGATTTACCAGAAACGGCCCGGATCGACCGACGACAGAAACGGAGCAGAGCCCCAGATCAGCCTGATTTAGCACAGAAACGAGCACAGCCCCGGATCAGTTCCAGATTTACAGAAACGGGACAGCCCGGATCAGTTCCAGACGCACAGAACGGAAGCAGAGCCGGATCCGCCTAGATTTAGCACAGAACCGGGAGCACAGCCCGATCCGCCAGATTTAGCACAGAAACGGGAGCACAGCCCGGGATCAGCTCTGCGATTTAGCACGAGAACGGGGAGCAGAGCTAGATCAGCTCAGATTTAGCACAGAAACGGGAGCACAGCCCCAGATCCGCCAGATTTAGCATTAGAAACGGAGCAGAGCCGGATCAGCTCGAGATTTAGCACAGAACGGAGCAGAGCCGATCAGCCCAGACTTTAGCACAGAAACGGAGCACAGCCCGATCCGCCCAGACGCACAGAAACGGGAGTAGCAGCCGGGATCAGCCCAGATTTAGCACAGAAACGGAGCAGTGCCGGATCAGCTCGGACGTAGACAGAACGAGCACAGCCGGATCAGCTCAGATTTAGCACAGAACGGAGCAGAGCGGGATCAGCGGACGTAGACAGAAACGGAGCACAGCCCGGATCAGCTCAGATTTGTAGCACAGAACGGG
The DNA here is from genome assembly GCA_034336665.1 of Luscinia megarhynchos. Lineage (NCBI taxonomy): Eukaryota > Metazoa > Chordata > Aves > Passeriformes > Muscicapidae > Luscinia > Luscinia megarhynchos. Next base: position 30,533 of record JAPFBE010000713.1, on the reverse strand, counting down.
AGCATGAGCTGGGATCAGCTCAGATTTAGCACAGAAACGGAGCACAGCCCGGGATCAGCTCAGATGCAGCACACAGAAACGGGAGCACAGCCCGGGATCAGCTCAGATTTAGCACAGAACGGGAGCAGAGCCGGATCAGCTCACGATTTACGAAACGGGAGCACAGCCCGGGATCGCCTGATTTAGCACAGAAACGGGAGCAGAGCCGGATCAGCTCCAGATTTAGCACAGAAACGGAGCACAGCCCGGATCAGCTTCAGATTTGCCAGAAACGGGAGCACAGCCCGTTCAGCAGACGAGACAGAAACGGGAGCAGAGCCCCGGATCCCCAGAAACCGGATTCGAGCACCGGATCTGCTTTAGATAGCACAGAAAACGGGATTCTGGAGCCCCGGATCAGCTCAGATTTAGCACAGAAACCGGATTCGAGTGCCGGACTCCCTCAGAATCGATTCGAGCCCCGATCCCTCAGAAACCGGATTCCAGCCCGGTGTCCCGGATCCCTCAGCTCCCTATGCAGCTCAGCGCGCCGCCGCTCTCTTACGCCGCTGCCGCCGCCCGACGCCCGGCTGCCGCCGCCGCCCGCGCTTCCCGCTGCTGCTCCTCCGCCTCCATCTTGCGCTTGAAGAGCTCCAGGAAGCTGCCGTCGCTGGCGAACACGTTGACGCCGCCGCCGGGCCCGGGCGGCGAAGGCGCCTCCGGTGCCTCCTGCCTCGCCGCGCCGCCATCTTGTCCCGGTGATGACATCAGCTGCCGGCCGGCGCCGCGTTGTGACGTCAGCGCACCCCGCGTTGCTTTAGCAACGAGCGGCTCTCAGAGCGTAGCCCCGCCTTCAGGAGCGATTGACGGGCGTGATGACCACCATGGAAGCGGAGAAAGGGAGGGCGCGGCGGCGCGCTGGCAACAATCAGCGGCGGGCGGCGGCGCGGGGAAGATGGCGGCGGCGGCGGCGGGCGGCTAGTGGTTGGCGGCCGAGGCGGCCGAGGAGTTCGAGGACGCGCCCGACGGAGCCGCTGGAGCCGACGCTGGCCAACATCATCATCGAGCAGCGCAGCCCCGGGCGGATCCTCGTGTGCGCGCGGCGGCGTGGCAAAACCACCTGCAGGTGATGTGGCGGCCGGGGCGTGAGGGAGCGCGGCGTGAGGGAGCGGCGAGAGGGCACTGCGGGCGTGAGGAGCGCGGCGCAGAGGAGCGCGGCGTGAGGGGAGCCCGGCGTGAGGGCACCGCGTGAGGGGAGCGGATCCGGTTCTCTCTCAGGTTTTATCCCCGCTTCATTCCGCTGCTTTTCACCCCGTCCCCCCGGTTTTTATCCCGCTTCATTCCCACACCCCCCCCCACCCCCACCTGCACCCCGTTCCCCCGGTTTTATCCACGTTTTCACCCGGTTCTCGGTTTTATCCCCATTTTCACCCTGTTCCCCGGTTTTATCCCCGCCTCATCTCCCGCTTTCACCCCGTTCCCCCGGTTTTATCCCCGTTTTCACCCGGTTCCCCGGTTTTATCCCCATTTTCACCCTGTTCGGTTTTATCCCGCTTCATTCCTGCTTTTCACCCTGTTCGGTTTTACACTTCATCGTCTCACGCGCTCCGTTTATCCCCATTTTCACCCCGTTCCTCCCGGTTTTATCCTCGGGCTTCATTCCCATTTTCACCCCGTTCGGTTTTGATCCCGCCATTCTGCCACTGTTCGGTTTTATCCCCATTTTCACGCTTTCTGGTTTCACCCCCCACTTTCACGGCGCACGCTGACGCCTCACTCCTCCCTCGCGTTTCACCCCCGCTCTGCTTTTATTTCACCCTCGCTTTTCACACTGGCACGTCCCACTTTATCACCCTGTTTTTCTGGCACCCCTGTTTTTCATCAAGCACACTTCGTTTCCTCCATTTCATGCTCTTTTCACTTTTCGGTCTCCCGATTTTATCCCCATTTCCCTCTGTTTCACGCTCGTTTCCAGTCATTTTCACGCTTTCCTCGCTTTTCACCTCTTCTACGGTTTCACCCTGATTTTCACACTTTCATCTCGTTCACGTTTCCCCTTCCACTTTTCCATTTTCACGCTTTTTCACCCTGGTCTCACCCCCATTTCGCGATTTTCACGCTCTCGTTTCACCCTGTTTTCACTTTCTCACATTTCTCATTCTCTCTCATTTCCTCTCAACGACTCATCTCCCATCTCATTCGCATTTCACATTTCTCGTCTCCCATCATCCCTCATTCCTCCCCCTTTTCACCCCATTCTCATGCATTTATCACCCCCTGCTCTCCCCACTGTCGCATTTTCTGTTTCCACTCGTTTTCACCCCCCATTCTCTGCCTTTATTTCACATTTCCCCCATTGTCCCCCTGTTTTCCCTTCTCGCTCGCTTCACCCCCATTTCCCTGTTTCTCGTCTCCCCCAGTGACCTCTTTCACATTTCACATTTCCCCTCGTTTTTCCCCCTGGTTTCTCCCCCTCATTTCATTCTGCTGTTTTCTCATTTCATCTCATTTTCTCCTCCATTCATTTTCACCCCATTTCATTTCAACATTTCATTTCACCTCCTTTATTTCCCCCAGGTTTTCACTCATTTCGTTTCCCCCATTCACTTTTTCACATTCTCGCTTTCACATCATTTCACCCCCTTCTCATTTCTCTTTCATTTCACATCTTCCTATTCCCCCCTTTATTTCCCCATTCTCCCCCCTCGCTTTTCCCTCACATTTCCCCTTTCACCCCCATTTCCCCATTGCTCTTTCTCCCCCATTCTCCTCTCGCTTTCACCCTCTATTTTCCCCCTCTTTTCTGCTTCTTCCCCATTTCCCACATTTCTTTCTCCCTGTTTCCATTTTCCCCCTTTTCTTTTTTCCCCCATTGCCTCCCCTTTTCACCACTCTTTTCTAACTCCCATTGCTCCCCTTTTCCCCCATTTCCCCACTTTTCCCCCTCATTTCCCCCATTCCCCATTTCTCCCCCCATTGACTCCTTTTTCCCCTTTTCCCCTCCATTTCCCCATTCCCAATCCACCCCAGCTTCATCCCTTCCCCCACTTCCCACCCCCATCCCCTTCTCCCCCCATCTCCCTTTTCTCCCCTCTTCTCCCCCTTTCCCCCATCCCCATTTCTCCCCTTTTTCCCCTTCCCCCCTTCCCCCTTTTACCCCTTTTCTCCCCTTTTTCACCCCTCCCATCTCCCCTTCACCCCATTTTCCCCCTTTTCCCCGTTCTTCCCCACTTCCCCACATTTCTTCCCCTGTTCCCTCATTTCCCCCACCCCCCACCCCCCCCCCCCACCCCATCCCCGTTCCCCCTTTTGACCTTTTTCCCCATTCCCCCTTCCCCCATCCCCCATCCCCATTTCACCCCTTTTTCCCCTGGTTTTCCCATTTCCTCCTTTTCACCCCCATTCACCCCATTTCACCCCATTCTCCCCTCATTTCCCCATTCACTTCATCCCTTTTCCCCATTTCCCCACTTTTCTTCCCTCTTCCCTCATTTCTCCTCATTTTTCGCCATTGCCCCTTTCTTTCCCCCATTTCTCCCCCATTCATTTTCATCCCTCTTTCTCCCCCATTCACCCCTTTGCCCTCCTTTTCCTCCCTCATTTTGCATTCATCTTCCCCCCATTTCCCCTCATTCCTCCCCCCATTTCCCCCTTTTCCCATTCCCCCATTTCTTTTTACTTTCCCCCCCCCTATTCCCCCAATTTCTCCCCCATTCCCCACCTCTCTCTTTTCACCCTCATTTTCCCCCCACTTTTCCCCCATTTCCCACCATTTCATTTTCCCCCATTCCCCATTTCTCCCCATTTCTCCCATTTCTCCCCATTTCTGTTTTTCCCCCATTTTCCCCCCATTCCCCCCCATTTCTCCCCCTTTTCATCCCCATTTTCATTTTCCCCCATTCATCTTTACCCCCCATTCCCCTTTTCACCCCTTTTTGCTTCCCCCATTACCCCCCTTTTCCCTCCTTTTCCTCCCCCATTCCACCACTTTTCCCCCATTTCCCCCTTTTCCCCCATTTCCCCCATTTCCCCCATTTCCTCCCCCATTTCCCCCCATTCCTCCACTCCTTTTTCCCCCATTTCCCCATTTCCCCCTATTCCCCCACTTTCCCCCATTCCTCCCCCATTCCTCCCCATTCCTCCCCCATTTCCCCCCTTTTCCTCCCCATTTCCCCATTTTCCCCCCTTTTCCCCCCATTTCCCCCCTTTTCATTCCCCCATTTCCCCCATTTCCCCCTTTTTTCCCCATTCCCCCATTTCCCCCCATTTCCCCCATTTTTTCCCCTTTTTCACTGCTGTCCCTCAGCTGCAGCACTGGCGCGTGCAGCTGTCCCGGGTCCGAGAGCGTGCTCATCATCTCCGACCCGCCCCACAACATCTCGACGCCTTCGACCAGAAATTCTCCCAAGGTGCCCACCAAGGGTCACGGGCTACGACAACCTGTTTCAGCCATAGTGGGTGTGAGTCACTGAGCTCCCCTTTTCCCTCCCCATGGTGGGTGTGTTGAGCCCCCTGCTTTTTCCCTCCCATGGTGGGTGTGGGGAGGGCTCTGGGGTCACTGAGCCCCCTCCCCTTTTTCCCTCCACTGGGGTCACTGAGCCCCCTCCCCTTTTTCTCTCCCCATGGTGGGTGTGGGGAGGGGCCTCTGGGGTCACTGAGCCCCTTCCCCTTTTTCCCTCACTGTGGTGGGTGTGGGGAGGGGCTCGAGATTCACTCTGAGCCCCTCCCTTTTTCCCTCGCTGTGGTGGGTGTGGGGAGTGGCTGGGGGTCACTGAGCCCCTCCCCCTTTTCCCTCTCCATGGTGGGTGTGGGGGAGGCTCAGGGGTCCTCTGAGCCCCTCCCTTTTTCCCCTCCCCATGGTGGGTGTGGGAGGGGCTCGGGGGCAGTCACTCTGAGCCCCTCCCCTTTCCCCTCTCCATGGTGGGTGTGGGGAGTGGCTCGGGAGTCACTCTGAGCCCCTCCCCTTTTTTCCCCCTCACTGGGGCACTGAGCCCCCCTCCCTTTTCCCACTCACTGGTGGGTGTGGGGGAGTGGCTCAGGGGTCTCAGAGCCCCCTCCCTTTTCCCCCGAAGGAAATCGACCCCAGCCTGGGCGTACGAGCTGCCGGAGCTGAGTTTTCGAGGAGGACAACGTGCTGAGCATGGGCAGAAGATGATGCAGGAGGCCATGAAGCGCCTTCCCGGCATCGACGAGGCCATGAGCTACGCCGAGGTCATGAGGTGGGCGGGGGGCACGGGGGTCTCTGAGCCCAGGAGGTGGGTGGGGGCAGGTTTGGGGGTCTCTGAAAACCCAGGAGGTGGGTGGGGGCAGGTTTGGGGGTCTCTGACCCCCAGGAGTTGGGTGGGGCAGGTTTGGGGGTCTCTGATCCCAGGAGGTGGGTGGGGGGCAGGTTTGGGGGTCTCTGAGCTCATGAAATGGGTGGGGGGCACGTTTGAGGTCTCTCAGCCCAGGAGGTGGGTGGGGAGAAGATTTGGGAGTTCCTTCTGACCCCCATGAGGTGGAGTGGGGGGGCAGGTTTGGGGTCTCTGAGCCCAGGAGGTGGGTGGGGAGCAGATTTAGTCTCTGATCCCCCAGGAGGGTGGGTGGGAGCAGATTTGGGAGTTCCCTCTGATCCCCCATGAGGTGGGTGGGGGGCAGATTTAGGGGGTCTCTGAGCCTCATGAAATGGGTGGGGGAAGGCACGTTTGAGGGGTCTCTGAGCCCATGAGGTGGAGTGGGGGGCAGGTTTGGGGGTCTCTCTGACCCCATGAGGTGGGTGGGGACACGTGTGGGGGGGTCTCTGAGCCCATGAGGTGGGTGGGGGCAGGTTTGGGGGTCTCTCTGACTCCCAGGAGGTGGGTGGGACACGTTTGGGGGGTCTCTGAGGCTCTGGGGTCCCCTGCTGACCCCTCTCACCCAGGCTGGTGAAGGGGATGAATTTCTGGGGGGGTCTCTGGGGGTCTCTGTGGCTCTGGGGGGTCCCTAGGGATCCCTAGGGGGTCTCTGAGGGTCGCTGCCCCCAGGCTGGTGAAGGGGCATGGGAACTTCTCGGTGTGGGTGTCTCTGGGGGTCTCTGGGGGTCCCTGGGGGTCTCTGAGCTGTCCCGAGGTCCCGGGGTCTCTGAGCTGTCCCGGAGGTCCCCGGGGGTCTCTGAGGGTCCCCTGGGGGTCTCTGAGGTCTCTGAGCTGTCCCGGGGGTCTCTGGGGGTCCCTGGGTGTCTCTGAGGTTCCCAGGGGGTCTCTGTGGCTCTAGGGGTCTCTGAGGGTCCCCGGGGGTCTCTGAGGGTCCCTGGGGGTCTCTGGGGGTCTCTGAGGGTCGCTGCCCCCCAGGCTGGTGAGAAGGGCATGAACTTCTGGTGGTGTCTCTGGGGGTCTCTGAGCTGTCCCCAGGGGGTCCCTGGGTGTCTCTGAGGGTCCCTGGGGGGTCTCTGGGGGAGTCTCTGAGGGTCCCTGTGCCCCCAGGCTGAGGGTGAAGGGCATGAACTTCTAGGTGTGGTGTCTCTGGGGGGTCCCTGTGGCTCTAGAGGGGGGTCTCTGGGGAGTCTCTGAGGAGTCTCTGTGGCTCTGGGGGTCTCTGAGGGTTCCCCAGGGGTCTCTGAGCTGTCCCTAGGGGGTCCCCGAGGGGTCTCTGAGGGTCCCTAGAGGGGTCCCCGGGGGTCTCTGAGGGTCCCTGTGCCCCCAGGCTGGTGAAGGGGCATGAACTTCTCGGTGGTGGTGTTCGACACGGCCCCCACCGGGCACACGCTAAGCTGCTCAACTTCCCCACCATCGTGGGGAGGGGGGCTGGGCACGCCTGATGCAGATCAAGAACCAGATCAGCCCCTTCATCTCCCAGGTGGGGCTGGGGGCAGAGGGGCACAGGGGCAGGGGGCACAGGGGGTCCTGGGGCGGGGGGGCACGGGGGGTCCTGGGGAGGGGATTTGCGGGGTGTGAGCACGAGAGGTCCTGGGGGAGGGGTCGGGGTGTGGGGAGGGCGACAGGGGAAGGTTCTGGGGATGGATTTGGGATGTGGGGGGTCCTGGGGGTGAAATTTGGGCAGGGGGGAGTCCTGAGGGTGGGATTTGGGCAGGGGGGTCCTAGAAGGGATTTGGGTCTAGGGGTCTCACAGCTGTGCCCCTCCCCATTTCCCAGATGTGTACATGCTGGGGCTGCAGGGGATATGAGCAGCTGACCAGCTGGGGCTGGGGGCCTGAGGGGAGTGAGTCAGGTCTGGGGGTTCCTGGGGATGGATTTTGGGTCTGGGGTCTCACAGCTGTGCCCCCTCCTCATTTCCCCAGATGTGTAACATGCTGGGGCTGGGGGGTTCCTGGGGGGTCCTGGGGGTCCTGGGGGGTGGGATTTGGGTCTGGGGGTTCCTGAGGATGGATTTTTGGGTCTGGGGGTTCCTGAGGGTGGGATTTGGGTCTGGGGGCTCGCAGCTGTGCCCTCCCCGTTTCCCCAGATGTGTAACATGCTGGGGCTGGGGGACATGAGCAGCTGACCAGCTGGGCCTGGGGGGGTCCTGGGGGGTGGGATTTGGGTCTGGGGGTTCCTGGGGGGGTGGGATTTGGGTCTGGGGGCTCACAGCGCGCCCCCTCCCATTTCCCCAGATGTGTAACATGCTGGGGCTGGGGGACATGAGCAGCTGACCAGCTGGGGCTGGGGAGCCTGGGGGGTGGGATTTGGAGTCTGGGGGTTCCTGAGGGTGGGATTTTGGGTCTGGGGCTCACAGCCGCGCCCCTCCCATTTCCAGATGTGTAACATGCTGGGGCTGGGGGACATGAGCATGTGACCAGCTGGGGCTGGGGGGGGGGCCTGGGGGGGAGCCTGGGGGGGTGGGGATTTGGGTCTGGGGGGTTCCTGAGGGATGGATTTTTTGGGTCTGGGGGGTTCCTGGGGGTGGGATTTGGGTCTGGGGGTTCCTGAGGGGTGGGATTTGGGTCTGGGGGCTCACAGCTGTGCTCCCTCCCCCATTTCCCAGATGTGTAACATGCTGGGGCTGGGGGATATGAGCGCTGACCAGCTGGGGCTGGGGGGGGCCTGGGGGGGGGGCCTGGGGGGTTTTCTGGGGGTGGGATTTGGGTCTGGGGGGTTCCTGGGGGTGGGATTTGGGTCTGGGGGCTCACAGGACGCCCCCCTCCCCATTTCCAGATGTGTAACATGCTGGGGGCTGGGGATATGAGCGCTGACCAACTGGCCTCCAAGCTGGAGGAGGCAGCTGCCCGTGATCCGCTCGGTCAGCGAGAGCAGTTCAAGGACCAGTGAGGGACTGGGGCACTGGGAGGGACTGGGGGGGGGGACTGGGGGGACTGGGAGGGACTGAGGGGGGACTGGGGGATTAGGGAGTACTGGGGAGAGACTGGGGGGGGGGACTGGGGGTTCTGGGAGGGAACTGGGGGATTGGGGCACTGGGGGACTGGGAGAGACTGGGGGGGACTGGGGGATTGGGAGTACTGGGAAAGACTGGGGGTGACTGGGGGGGGACTGAGAGGGACTGGGAGGGACTGGGGGATTAGGGGAGGACTGGGGGGACTGGGAGGAGACTGGGGCACTGGAGGGACTGGGAGGGACTGGGAGGGACTAGGGGACTGGGAGAGACTGGGCACTGGAGGGACTGGGAGGGACTGGGAGGGACTAGGGGACTGGGAGAGACTGGAGGATTGGGGCACTGGGGGGGACTGGGAGAGACTGGGGCAGTGGGGGGGGGGAACTGGGGGGGACTGGGAGGGACTGGGGGGACTGGGAGAGACTGGGAGGACTGGGGGGGGGGACTGGGGAGAGACTGGGGGGACTGGGAGGGCACTGGGGGGGACTGGGAGAGACTAGGCTAGGACTGGGAGGGACTGGGGGACTGGGAGAACTGGGGGATTGGGAGTACTGGGAGAGACTGGGGGGACTGGGAGAGACTGGAGGGACTAGAGAGTTGGGGCACTGGGGGGGACTGGGAGAGATTGGGAGAGACTGGGGGGACTGAGAGAGACTGGGAGGGACTGGGGGGACTGGGAGAACTGAGGAATTGGGGGACTGGGAGGGACTGGGGGATTGGGAGAACTGAGGGATTGGGGACTGGAGGGACTGGGAGGGACTAGGGGACTGGGAGGGGAGCTGGAGGGGGATGGTGGGGGATAGGGGAGGACTGAGGTGGAACTGGGGCAATTGAGAGTACTGGGAGGAGGGTTTTAGGAAGGACTGGAGGGACTGGGAGGGACTGGTGGGATTGAGGGAGGGAAAGTGAGGGGACTAGGGACAGGGAGCAGGGGACAGGGACAGGGAGCGAGGGGGCAGGGGACAGGGACAGGGATGGGACAGGGACAGGAAGGGGCAGGGGGACAGGGACAGGGACAGGGATGGGACAGGGACAGGGGCAGGGGGGACAGGGACAGGGACAGGGATGGGACAGGGACAGGGGGCGGGGGCGGGGACAGGGACAGGGACAGGGATGGGACAGGGACAGGGACGGGGGCGAGGGGGACAGGGAGACAGGGATAGGATGGGGACAGGGACAGGGGGCGAGGGGACAGGGACAGGGACAGGGATGGGACAGGGACAGGGGCGAGGGACAGGGACAGGGACAGGGATGGGACAGGGACAGGGGCAGAGGGACAGGGACGAGGGCAGAGGACAGGGACAGGGACAGGGATGGGACAGGGACAGGGACAGGGAGCTCTGGGGACAGGTGGGGACAGGGACCCCTCAGGAGCCCCTGAAGGACACCTGGGGGATGGCGTGTGTGTCACTGTGTCCTTGAGTCCTGTGTCCTGTGTCCCGTGTCCCCGTGTCACTGTGTCTGTCCTGTGTCACTGTGTCCTGTGTCACTGTGTCCTGTGTCCTTGAGTCCTTGACTCCTGTGTCCCCGTGTCCCTGTGTCCCCCAAGTGTCCCTGTGTCCCCGTGTCCCTGTGTCCTGTGTCCCGTGTGTCCCTGTGTCCCCTGTGTCCCCGTGTCCTGTGTCCTTGTGTCCCTGTGTCCCTGTGTCCCGTGTCCTGTGTCCTTGTGTCCCTGTGTCCCTGTGTCTGTCCCTGTGTCCCCGTGTCCCTGTGTCCTGTGTCCCTCTGTCCCTGTGTCCCTGTGTCCTGTGTCCCTGTGTCCCTGTGTCCCTGTGTCTGTCCCTGTGTCCCCGTGTCCCTGTGTCCTGTGTCCCGTGTCCCCGTGTCCCTGTGTCCTGTGTCCCGTGCTGCTGGCTGTGCTGTCCCTGTCACCAATGTCCCCAATGATATCTCAATGTCCCCAATGTCCCTGTCGCTCTCCCCAGGAGCAGACCACGTTCATCTGCGTGTGCATCGCCCTGAGTTCCTGTCGCTGTGTCACTGTGTGTGTGTGTGTCTGTGTGTCCCCATTGATGTCCCCATGTCCCCATTGCTGTCCCCAATGTCCCTGTCCCTGTCCCCAGGAGCAGACCACCTTTATCTGCGTGTGCATCGCCCGAGAGTTCCTGTCGCTGTGTCTGTGTGTCCCTGATGTCCCCATTGCTGTCCCCATGTCCCCATTGCTGTCCCCATGTCCCCGTTGATGTTGCCAATGTCCCCATTGCTATCCCCAATGTCCCTGTCCCTGTCCCCAGGAGCAGACCACATTCATCTGCGTGTGCATCGCCCAGTTCCTGTCCCTGTGTCACTGTGTGTGTGTGTCCCAGTGATGTCCCAGTGTCCCCAATGTCCCCAATGTCCCCAATGATGTCCCCAATGTCCCCATTGCTGTCCCCAATGTCCCCATTGTCCCTTCCAGGAGCAGACCACCTTTATCTGCGTGTGCATGCTGAGTTCCTGTTGCTGTGTCTGTGTGTGTGTGTGTGTCACAGTGGTGTCCCCAGTGTCCCCAGTGGTGTCCCCAGTGATGTCCCCATTGCTGTCCCCAATGTCCTCAATGTCCCTCCAGGAGCAGACCCACGTTCATCTGCGTGTGCATCGCCCGAGTTCCTGTCACTGTGTCACTGTGTGTGTGTGTGTGTGTCTGTGTGTCCCCATTGCTGTCCCCAATGATGTCCCCAATGTCCCCAGTGATGTCCCCAATGTCCCTGTCCCTGTCCCCAGGAGCAGACCACGTTCATCTGCGTGTGCATCGCCCGAGTTCCTGTCGCTGTATGCGAGACGGGCGGCTGATCAGGAGCTGGCCAAGTGCACGCTCGACCCGCGACAACATCGTGGTGAACCAGCTGGTGTTCCCCGAGCCGGGCGGCCCTGCCGCATGTGCTCGGCAGCACCGCATCCAGGCCAAGTACCTGGACCAGGTAACACCTGGGGGGCAGGTAAACGCACCTGGGGGCACACCTGGGGCACAGGTAACACACCTGGGGGCACACCTGGGGCACAGGTAACACACCTGGGCACAAGTAACACACCTGGGGCTCAGGCCCTGCCGCATGTCTGCGTGGCGGCACGCATCCAGGCCAAGTACCTGGACCAGGTAACGCACCTGGGGACAGGTAATGCACCTGGGGCAGGTAACACACCTGGGCACAGGTAACACACCTGGGGCAGGTAACACACCTGGGCACAGGTAACACACCTGGGCACAGGTGGCACACCTGGGGCGGTAACACCTGGGGGCAGGTAACACACCTGGGGCACAGGTAACACACCTGGGGGGCAGGTAACACACCTGGGGGCACTAGGTAACACACCTGGGGTTACAGGTAACACACCTGGGGCACAGGTAACACACCTGGGGTTACAGGTAACACACCTGGGGCACAGGTAACACACCTGGGGGCAGGTAACACACCTGGGGCACAGGGTAACACACCTGGGGGCAGGTAACACACCTGGGGGCAGGTAACACACCTGGGCCACACACCTGGGGGCACAGGTAACACACCTGGGCACAGGTAACACACCTGGGGCACAGGTAACACACCTGGGGCACAGGTAACACACCTGGGGCTCAGGCCCTGCCGCATGTCTGTGGCGCACCGCACCAGGATAGGCCTGGACCAGGTAGCACCTGGGGCACACCTGGGGGCAGGTAACACACCTGGGGGGGCACAGGTAACACACCTGGGGCACAGGTAACACACCTGGGGGCACAGGTAACACACCTAACCTGGGCGCAGGTAACACACCTGGGGGGCACAGGTAATAACACACCTGGGGGGCACAGAGTAACACACCTGGGGGGCACAGGTAACACACCTGGGGCACAGGTAACACACCTGGGGGCACAGGTAACACACCTGGGGGCACAGGTAACACACCTAGAGGGTAGGTAACACACCTGGGGGGCACAGGTAACACACCTGGGGGGCACAGGTAACACACCTGAGGGGGCACAGGTAACACACCTGAGGGGCACAGGTAACACACCTGGGGCACAGGTAACACACCTGGGGTTACAGGTAACACACCTGGGGCACGGGTAACACACCTGGGGCAGGTAACACACCTGGGGGCACAGGTAACACACCTGGGGTTACAGGTAACACACCTGGGGCACTTGGGTAACACACCTGGGGCAGGTAACACACCTGGGGTTACAGGTAACACACCTGGGGTTACAGGTAACACACCTGGGGCCCGCGGGTAACACACCTGGGGGCACAGGTAACACACCTGGGGGGCACACCTGGGGCTGGAGTAACACACCTGGGGTTACAGGTAACACACCTGGGGGGCACAGGTAACACACCTGGGGGCAGGTAGCACACCTGGGGGCACAGGTAACACACCTGGGGTTACAGGTAACACACCTGGGGTTACAGGTAACACACCTGGGGGCACAGGTAACACACCTGGGGTTACAGGTAACACACCTGGGGGCACAGGTAACACACCTGGGGGGCAGTGTAACACACCTGGGGGGCACAGGTAACACACCTGGGGGCACAGGTAACACACCTGGGGTTACAGGTAACACACCTGGGGCACGGGTAACACACCTGGGCACAGGTAACACACCTGGGGGCAGGTAACACACACCTGGGGGGTTACAGGTAACACACCTGGGGGCACAGGTAACACACCTGGGGTTACAGGTAACACACCTGGGGGGCACACCTGGGGCACAGGTAACACACCTGGGGTTACAGAGTAACACACCTGGGGGCACAGGTAACACACCTGGGGGCAGGTAACACACCTGGGGGCACAGGTAACACACCTGGGGTTACAGGTAACACACCTGGGGTTACAGGTAATAACACACCTGGGGGCAGAGTAACACACCTGGGGTTACAGGTAACACACCTGGGGGCACAGGTAACACACCTGGGGTTACAGGTAACACACCTGGGCACAGGTAACACACCTGGGCACAGGTAACACACCTGGGGGCACAGGTAACACACCTGGGGGTTACAGGTAACACACCTGGGGTTACAGGTAACACACCTGGGGCACAGGTAACACACCTGGGGCACAGGTAACACACCTGGGGGTTACAGGTAACACACCTGGGGGCACAGGTAACACACCTGGGGGCAGGTAATAACACACCTGGGGGCACAGGTAACACACCTGGGGTTACAGGTAACACACCTGGGGTTACAGGTAACACACCTGGGGCACAGGTAACACACCTGGGGGGCAGGTAGCACACACCTGGGGCACAGGTAACACATCTCAGGCACAGGTAACACACCTGGGGGCAGAGTAACACACCTGGGGGCACAGGAAACACACCTGGGGGCACAGGTAACACACCTGGGGTTACAGGTAACACACCTGGGCACAGGTAACACACCTGGGCACAGGTAACACACCTGGGGGCAGGTAGCACACCTGGGGCACAGGTAACACACCCTGGGGTTACAGGTAGCACACCTGGGGCACAGGTAACACACCTGGAGGGGGCTCAGGTGCACAGGTAACTCACCTGGGGGGTTTTGGGGGCTCAGGTAACTCACCTGGGGGCTCCAGGAGAGGGGAGGGGATTCCAGGGGCTGCAATTTGGGTCTGGGACTTTGGGGTGATTTTGGGTGATTTTTGGGGTGATTTCGGGTGATCTTGGGTAATTTCAGGTGATTTGGGGTGATTTGGGGTTTTTTTGGGTGATTTGGGGTGCTTTCGGGTGATTTGGTGTGATTTGGGGTTATTTTGGGTGATTTTCGTGTGATTTTGGGTGATCTCTGTTGATTTTGGGGTGATTTGGGATGATTTTTCAGTGATTTTGGGTGACTTTCGGGTGATTTCGGGGTGATTTCTGGTGGTTTACTGTGATTTCTGGTGATTTTGGGTGATTTCGGGTGATTTTGGGTGATTTTGGAGTGATTTTGGGTGATTTGGGGTAATTTGGGGTTATTTTTCAGTGATTTCGGGTGATTTCGGGTGATTTTGGGGTGACTGTGGGTGATTTCTGGTGATTTTTGTGTTCCCAGGATGATTTTGGGCTTATTTGGGGTGATTTGGGGTGATTTCAGTTGATTTTGGGTGATTTGGGGTGATTTCGGGTGATTTCAGTTGATTTTGGGCTGATTTTGGGTGATTTTGGGGTTATTTGGGGTGATTTCGGGGTGATTTGGGGTAATTTCGGGTGATCTTGGGCTGATTTGGGGTGATTCAGGGTGATTTCGGGTGATTTTGGGTGATTTCGGGTGATTTTTTAGTGATTTTGGGTGATTTCGGGTGATCTTGGGATGATTTCGGGTGATTTCGGTTGATTTTGGGTGATTTCGGGTGATATTGGGGGTGATTTTGGGTGACTGGGGTGATTTCGGGTGATTTTGTGTGATTTCGGGTGATTTAGAGGGTGATTTTGGGGGTGATTTCAGTTGATATTAGGGGTGATTTTTGGGGTGATTTCAGTTGATTTTAGGGGTGATTTCGGGTGATATTGGGGTGATTCAGGGTGATTTCGGGTGATTTTTGGGATGATTTCGGGTGATTTCGGTTGATTTTAGGGTGATTTCCGTTGATATTGGGTGATTTGGGGGTGCTTTAGGGGTGATTTTGGGTGATTTCAGGTGATTTGGGGGTAATTTCGGGTGATTTTGGGGTGATTCTGGGTGCTTTCGGGTGATTTTAAGGTGATTTCGGGTTATTTGGGGGTGATTCGGGGTGATTTTGGGGTGGTTCAGGGTGATTTCGTGTGATTTGGGGTGATTTTGGGTGATTTTTGGGATGATTTCGGGTGATTTTGGGTGATTTCTGGTGATTTTGGGTGACTTTGGGTGATTTTGGGTGACTTTGAGGTGATTTCGGGTAATTTGGGGTGATTCTGGTAGATTTTTGGGATGACTTCGGGTGATTTGGGGTGATTTCGGGTGATTTTGGGTGATTTTTCAGTGATTTCGGGTGATTTCCGAGTGATCTTGGGATGATTTTTGGGTGATTTTTCAGTGATTTCAGGGTGATTTCAGGGTTATTTTGGGAGTGATTTCGGATGATTTGGTGTGATTTTGGGTGATTTTAGGGTGATTTCGTGGTGATTTCGGGTGATTTTTGGGTGATTTCGTGGTGATTTTGGGTGATTTCGGGTTATTTTAGGGTGATTTCAGGTGATTTAGAGGTGATTTCAGGTGATTTCGGTTGATTTCGGGTGATTTTGGGTGATTTCGGTTGATTTCGGGTGATTTTGGGGTGATTTCAGGTGATTTTAGGTGATTTTTAGTTGATTTCATTGGTGATTTTGGGTGATTTTGGGTGATTTCGTGAGTGATTTTGGGTGATTTCGTGGTGATTTTTGGGTGATTTGGGAGTGATTTCGGGTGATTTTGGGTGATTTCGGTTGATTTCGGGTGATTTTGGGTGATTTTGGGTGATTTCGGGTGACTCTGGCCCTGCAGATGGAAGAGATCTCTGAGGATTTCCACATCGTGAAGCTGCGCTGCTGCCATGCGAGGTGCGGGGGGGAACAAGGTCAACACCTTCAGCTTCGCTGCTGCTGGACCCCTACCAGCCCCCCAGCCCCAAATAGCCGAAAACACCGCCCCAAAAGCCCCAAAAAACTGCAAAAAACCAAAAACCACAAAAAACCATAAAAAACCCAAAAACCCCCAAGCCACGAGGGGTGACACAGCCTTTATTTATCCCTCCCCCAAAAAAACCACAGAGGAGGGGAGGGGCTGGCTCTGCCCTCCCCCACCAGCACATGTGACCCCAAATTTTGGGGAGGGGGGAGGGCGGGTTTGGGATCTCTCCCGAGGGTGGGGGGGAGGGATTTGGGGGAGGCGTGTAAATAATAAATTTGAGAAGCAAAAATGAGTCTGGGGGGGGTTTTATGGGGGGGAGGGGGGGATTTGGGGGGTCCGGGTGGATTTTGGGGGTCCGGGTGATTTTTGGGGGGTCGGGTGAATTTTTTGGGGAGTCCAGGTGGATTTTTTGAAGTCTGGATGAATTTTCTATGGGTCCAGATGGATTTTTAGGGGGTCAGGTGGATTTTAGGGGTCCGGATGGATTTTGGGGGGTCCAGATGGATTTTAGGGGAGACTCGGATGAATTTTGGGGGGTCGGGGTGCTTTTGGGGGAGTCGAGGTGAATTTTAGGGGGTCGGGTGGATACGGGGGAGTTGGGGTTGATTTTGGGGGGTCCGGGGTGAGATTTGGGGGGGTCCAGGTGGATTTTGGGGGGTCCAGGTGAATTTTGGGGGTTCCGGGTGTTTTTTGGGGGTCGGATGAATTTTGGGGGGGTCCGGGTGGATTTTGGGGGGGCTCGGGTGGATTTTTGGTGGTGGCGTCATCGCCCGGCCCCTCATTAACAGCGGATTAAGGGGTGGGGGGCCAGCGGGGGAGGAGAGGATTTGGGGGTCCCGGGGGTTTTGGGGTGCCGAGGAGGGGCAGGGGGGCAGCGATGTTTTGGGGGTCGCCAATCCTCCCCCTCCCTCCCCCGTGTCCCCGATTTAAGCCCCGCCCCCCCCCAGTGGCCACAGAGGCGACCGAGGGACAGGTGGGACACGGGGGTTCCCAAAATCTGCTCTGGGACCTCCAAAATCTCCTCTGGGACCCCCATCTGATTTAGGACCCCCAAAAATCTGATCTGGGACCCTCAAAATCTCCTCTGAGATCCCCAGAATCTCCTTTGGGACCCCCAAAAATCTGCTGTAGGAGCCCCCAAAATCTGCCTCTGGGATCCCCAAAATTTGATCTAGGACCCCCAAAATCTTCTCTGGGACCCCCAAAAATCTAATCTGGGCCCCCAAAATCTTCTCTGGGATCCCAAAATCAGCCCTGGGACCCCCAAGATCTTCTCTGGGCCCCCAAAAATCTGCTCTGAGACCCCCAAAAATCTGCTCTGGGTCCTACAAAATCTCATCTGAGACCCCCCAAAAATATCCTCTTGGACCCCAAAACCTTTTCTGGGACCCCCAAAATCTGCCCTTGGACCTCCAAAATCTGCCCTGGGACCCCAGAATCTGCTCTGGGATCCCCAAAATCTGCTCTGGGACCCCCAAAATCTGATCTGGGATCCCCAAAATATCACCTGGGACCCCAAAAATCTGATTTAGGACCCCCAAAAATCTGCTCTGGGAGCCCCAAAATCGGATCTCGGACCCCCGAAATCAGCTCTGGGACCCCAAAACCTTCTCTGGGACCCCCAAAATCTGCCCTGGGACCTCCAAAATCTGATTTAGGACCCCAAAATCTGCTCTGGGAGCCCCAAAATCTGATCTAGGACCCCCCCAGGGACCCCCAGGGACCCCCCCGGGACCCCCCTGACCCCGCCCGGCCCCCAAGCGTGACTACACGGCCCAGCTGGAACCCTGAGCCAGAAGCGAGAGCCGTGGCTGGGAATTATTATCCTGTGAGCAGCTGGATCTTCATCAGAATGCGGGCACACCTGGCACACCTGGGCACACCTGGGTGCACCTGGGGGATGAGCTGGAGCACACCTGGGAAACACCTGGGACAGAGCAGGAGGCACACCTGAGGCACCTG
Organism: Luscinia megarhynchos; assembly: GCA_034336665.1. Classification (NCBI taxonomy): domain Eukaryota; kingdom Metazoa; phylum Chordata; class Aves; order Passeriformes; family Muscicapidae; genus Luscinia; species Luscinia megarhynchos. The sequence continues at coordinate 12,795 of JAPFBE010000713.1, read as the reverse complement.
GGCACACCTGGGCACACCTGGGGATGGGCAGGGCACACCTGGAGCACACCTGGGAACACCTGGTGTAGGGCTGAGCACACCTGTGCCACACCCAGTGCCTCTCACACCTGTGCCACACCTGGAGATGGTCTGGGCACACCTGGGCACACCTGCCCCTCACACCTGGAGCACACCTGGGCACAGCTGGGCACACCTGGTGTAGGGGCTGGGCACACCTGTCCCTCACACCTGGGCACACCTGCAGGAGACGAGCAGGTGCAGCTGGCCCGGTGCTGACCCGATGTCAGCTCCCAGAGGCGACAGCAGCACTGCAGACGGAGTCCCTGGAGCTGATGGTGAGTGGCACACCTGGGGGGGGCACCTGGGGGGCACCTGGGCCTCACCTGTGCCCTCACCTGTGATATTACCTGTGATAGCACCTGTGATGTGCCTGTGATAGCACCTGTGCCCTCACCTGACCTGTGCCCTCACCTGTGATATCTGTGCCACCAAATCACCTGTGCCATCACCAGTGACCCTAACCTATGACCTCATCTGTGCCCTCACCTGTGATATTGCCTGTGCCCTCACCTGTGCCCTCATCTATGACCTCACCTGTGACATCACCTGTCCCCCACCTGTGCTCATCTGTGCTCACCTGTGACATCACCTGTGCCCACCTTTCCCCCACCTGTGCTCATGTGTGATATTACCTGTGATCTCACCTGTGCTCACCTGTCACCCTGTCCTCACCCTGTGCCAACCTGTTCTCACCTTTGCTCACCTGTGCTCTCACCTTTGCTCACCTGTGCTCATCTGTGCTCACCTGTGATATTACCTGTGCCCTCACCTGTGCCCTCATCTATGACCTCACCTGTGACATCACCTGTCCCCACCTGTGCTCATCTGTGCTCACCTGTGACATCACCTGTGCCCACCTTTCCCCACCTGTGCTCATGTGTGATATTACCTGTGATCTCACCTGTGCTCACCTGTCACCTGTCCTCACCTGTGCCAACCTGTTCTCACCTTTGCTCACCTGTGCTCTCACCTTTGCTCACCTGTGCTCATCTGTGCTCACCTGTGATATTACCTGTGCCTCACCTGTGCCCACCTGTGCCTCACCTGTGCTCACCTGTCTCACCTGTGCTCACCTGTGCTCACCTGTCTCACCTGTGTCCCCCCTGTCCCCCGTCCCACCTGCCCAGGTGCACCGGCGGCTGCTGCGGGACGACGGGCGGGGCCTGGGGGAGGCGCTGGACGAGCGGGGCGCGGACGGGCGGGGGCTGCAGGTGCGGGGGCGGCACCTGCTGCTGCTGCACCTGGCGGGGCGGCGGCCGAGCAGCTGCGGCCGCTGGCATGAGATAGCCACGCCCCGCACCTGCTGCTGGCGGCGGGGCAGGGCACGCACTCCGTGCAGGTGAGCCGGGGAGGGCCAGCACCTCGCGGCAGGTGAGCTGGGGAGAGCACCCACGGCAGTGGGCAGCGAGGGAGCCGCACCTCGGCAGGTGAGCCGGGGAGGGGTCACACCTGGGCCGGGGAAGGGGAGGGGTCACACCTGCCCCAGGTGAGGGGGGAGGGGTCACACCCGTCTCAGGTGAGCAGGGAGGGGTCACCTATTCCAGGGCAGGGGTCACACCTGGGCCATGGAAGTGAGGAGGGGTGTGGGGTCACTTGTGCCAGGTGAGAAGGGCGGGGTCACACCTGCGGCAGGTGAGGGTCACACCTGTCTCGGGTGACTGGGGCGGGGCTCGGGGCTCACACCTGTCCCAGGTGAGCAGGGTGGGGTCACACCTGTCCCAGGTGAGCAGGGTGGGGTCACACCTGTCCCAGGTGAGCAGGGAGGGGCTCTGGGCTCAGACCTGCCCCAGGTGGGCTCACACCTGCCCCAGGTGGCTCACACCTGCCCCAGGTGACTCGCACCTGCCCCAGGTGGGGCTCTGGGCTCTCACCTGCCCCAGGTGGCTCCCACCCGCCCCAGGTGTCTCCCACCTGCCCCAGGTGGGGCTCTGGGCTCACACCTGCCCCAGGTGGCTCCCACCCTTAGGTGGCTCCCACCTGCCCCAGGTGAGCTCACACCCGCCCCAGGTGAGCTCCCACCTGCCCCAGGTGAGCTCACACCTGCCCCAGGTGAGCTCACACCTGCCCCAGGTGGCTCCCACCTGCCCCAGGTGGCTCCCACCTGCCCCAGGTGAGCTCCCACCTGCCCCAGGTGGCTCAGACCTGCCCCAGGTGAGCTCAGACCTGCTCCAGGTGGCTCACAGCTGCCCCAGGTGAGCTCACACCTGCCCCAGGTGGCTCCCACCTGCCCCAGGTGGCTCAGACCTGCCCCCAGGTGAGCTCCCACCTGCCCCAGGTGTCTCCCCACCTGCCCCAGGTGAGCTCACACCTGCCCCAGGTGGCTCCCACCTGCCCCAGGTGGGCTCTGGGCTCTCACCTGCCCCAGGTGGCTCCCACCTGCCCCAGGTGAGCTCACACCCGCCCCAGGTGTCTCCCACCCGCCCCAGGTGACTCCCACCTGCCCCAGGTGACTCGCACCTGCCCCAGGTGGCTCCCACCTGCCCCAGGTGACTCGCACCTGCCCGCGGCTCGGCGCTAGTGGCGTGACTGCCCCCAGCTGCACCTGCTGTAAGCTGGAGCCGGCATGGCCATGGCGTCCTGCTCGCTCGAGACCTGCACTGCTGGGGAGCTGGGGCCGAGCCCGGGCCGGACCGCTGGAGCTGACGGTGCCCGATAGCGGGGGGAAGCAGGAGGCAGGGAATAACGGGGGGGGATAACGGGGGAATAATGGGAATGATGGGGATAGTGGGGATAATGGGAATGGTGGGGATGATGGGGATAGTGGGAATGGAACTGGGAATAATGGGAATGGGGATAATGGGAATGGGGATAATGGGAATAATGGGGTTAATGGGAATAATGGGAATAACGGGGGAATAATGGGAATGATGGGTATGATGGGAATGATGGGGTTAATGGGAATCATGGGATTAATGGGAATGGGGATAATGGGAATAATGGGAATGGGAATGATGGGGATAATGGGAATGGAACTGGGAATAATGGGAATGGGAATGGGGATAATGGGAATAGGAATGATGCGATTAATGGGAATGGGAATAATGGGAATAATGGGAATGGGAATAATGGGGATAATGGGAATGATGGGGAAAATGGGGATAATGGGGATAACGATGACAATGGGAATAATGGGAATGGGGATAATGGGAATAATAGGAATAGTGGGAATAATGGGAAGGGAGAATGAGAATAATGGGGATAATGGGGAATGATGGGAATAATGGGAATGGGAATGATGGGAATGATGAGGATAATGGGAATAATGGGAATGATGGGAATGAGAATAATGGGAATAATGGGGATAATGGAATGGGAATAATGGGAATAGGAATGGGAATGGGAATGGGGAATAATGGGAATAATGGGAATGATGGGGAATAATGGGAACGGGAATGGGAATGGGAAGAATGGGAATAATGGGGGAATGGGAATGGGAGCGAGGGGAATGGGGCTGGGGGGGCTGCTACAGGGGTCCTGGGAATGGGAGCGGGGGCTGTTCTAGGGGGCTGGGAATGGGTCTGGGGGCTGCTCCAGAGGGGCTGGGGGGCGAGAGCAGGGGCTGGAGCGGGGGCTGGGGGGCTGCTCCAAGGGGGGCTGGGAATGGGAATGGGGCTGGGGGGCTCCTCCAAGGGGGGGCTGGGAATGGGAATGGGGCTGGGGGCTGCTAAAGGGGTCTGGGGGCTGCTCCGGGGAGTCCTGGGAATGGGGCTGGGGGGCTGCTCCAGGGGGTCCTGGCTCCATTTCGGGGGTCTTGGAGCCACTGCCGAGGGTCCTGGCCCAATTTTAAGGGGTCTGGGGGCTGCTCCAGGGGGTCCAGGTCGGCTCTGGGGGTGTTTGGGGGTGTCTGGGGGCTCCCTGGGGGAGTCTCTGGGGTATTTGGGGGGTCTCTGGGGGTCTCAGGGTGGTCCCGGGGTCTCTGGGATTCCCTGGGGGGTCCCGGGGGGGTCCCAAGGGGTCTCAGAGAAGTCCCGGGGGTCTCACCGCCCCCTCCCCCCAGGCACCCTCCTGCGTCGCGACTCAGGCGATGCAAGATCCGAACGTTCCTAGCCTGTGACCCCCAGACCCCAAATCAGCGCATTGACCCCTGAGCCCCCAGACCCAAAAACAGCAGGAGCCCCCAGACCCAAAACAGCTGGGACCCCGAGCCCCCAGACCCAAAACAGCGGGAACCCCAGAACTGAACAAAACAGCGGGGAACCCCCGAGCCCCCAGACCCAAAACAGCATTGACCCCCAGCGCCCCCAGACCCAAAACAGCCTTGGGACCCCCGAGCCCCCGAGCCCCCCGACCCAAAAACAGCGCTAGGAACCCCAGAGCCCCCCGGCCTTCAGACCCAAAACAGCGGGACCCCGAGCCCCCAGACCCAAAAGAAGCGCATCGACCCCCGGGTCGGGTCCGAGAGCCGCTTTATTGAGGCGGCAGGGGGGCTCCTGAGGCTGCACTGCTGGCCCTGGGGACAGGAACCCATGAGCACAGACCCCTCCCAAATTCCAGACCCTTCCCCAAATCCAGCCCCCTCCCCCAAATTCCAGCCCCCCACCCAAATTCCAGCCCCTCACCCAAATTCCAGCCCCTCCCAATTCCAGCCCCCTCCCCAAATTCCAGCCCCCCTCCCCAATTCCCAATCCCCATCCCCAAATTCCAGCCCCCACCCAAATTCCCAGCCCCATCCCCAATTGCCAGACCCCTCCCCAAACTCCCAACTCTTCTTATTCCAAATTTCCAGCCACCACCCTAAATTCCCAGCCCCTCCCCAAATTCTCAACCTCCTCCCCAAATTCCCAAGCCCCTCCCCAAATTCCAGCCCCCTCCCAAATTCCAGCCCCTCCCCAATTCCCAGCCCCTTTGTTCCCCAAATCCCGATTTTATTTTATTTTCCCATTCTCAGTTTCCTGAGCCCCCCAATATTCCTGCACCCCTTTCCATTCCCAGACCCTCCCCTGCACATTTTTCGGGAATCCCCCATTTTGGGGGACCCTCCCCTATTTTTGACCCCCTCCCCTATTTTGGGCCCCTCCCACTATTTTGGGCCCCTCCCCTATTTTGGGGACCCCTCCCCCATGTTTTGGAACCCCTCCCCTCTATTTTGGGACCCTTTTGCTATTTTGGGACCCTTCCCCTATTTTGGGACCCTCCCCTATTTTGGGGACCCCTCCCCGTGTTTTGGAACCCCTCCCCTCTATTTTGGGGACCCCCTCTCCTATTTTGGGGACCCCTCCCCTGTGTTTGTGACCCCTCCCCTATTTTGAGACCCTTCCCTCCTATTTTGAGACCCTCCCCTATTTTGTGACCCCTCCCCATTTTGGGACCCTCCCCCTATTTTGGCTTGACCCCTCCCCGTATTTTAGGACCCCTCCCCTTATTTTGAGACCCCTCCCCTGTCTTTGTGACCCCCTCCCTCCCCGTGTTTTTGAGACCCCTCCCCTTATTTTGAGACCTCTCCCCGTATTTTAGGACCCCTCCCCTTATTTTGGGACCCCTCCCCTTATTTTGTGACCCCTCCCCTATTTTTGAGACCCCTCCCCTGTCTTTGGGACCCCTCCCCTGTCTTTGAGACCCCTCTCCTGTCTTTGGGACCCTCCCCTATTCGGGGCCGCTCCCACCTCCTGAGGCGCTTGCCGGGCAGTTGTTCCAGCCCCGCCCGTCCGAGCTGCGCCCGTTTGTTCTGCAGCCGCTCCCTTCTCTGCAGGGAGGGGCGCCCCCCTGGAACAGCCTGCAATGAGCCGGGGACCCCCAAAAAAAATTAGAGAGGGGTAGAGGTGGGGAACCTCAGGAGTTGGGGCTCAGCCCTTCTCCTGATTTTTAGGATTAGGATTTTAGGGGAGCACCCCCGGAGCAGGGCGGAGGGCTCCCGGCCCCCTGAGCCCCTCGGCTCACCCTCGGCCGGGCTGCGGGGTCCATGGGCCCCAGAACGCCTCGGGGTTCTCGGGGAAGCGCTTGAGGCCGCGCTGCCGCGACAGCGGGTTGGCGTCCGGGCGGAGGGAGAAGCACGCCTGGAGCCTGGGGGGGAAAGGGGGGGTCAGGGGAGATAGTGGGGATGGTGGGGATAGTGGGGATAGTGGGAATAAGGGGAATGGGAATAATGGGGATAGTGGGGATAATGGGGATAATAGAATAATGGGGATAATGGGGATAATGGGGAATGGGGATAATGGGGATATGGATGGGAATTAATGGGGATAATGGGGATAATGGGGTGAGAATGATGGGAATGGGAATAGGATATGGGAGATAATGGGGATAATGGGGATTGGGAATGGGGATAATGGGAATAATGGGAATGAGGGATAATGGGGATAAATGACGTAAGGGAATGGGAATGGGGAAACATGGGGATAATGGGAATGGGGATAATGGGAATGGTGGGGATAATGGGAATAGTGGGGATAATGGGAATAATGGGGATAATAGGGAATAGTGGGAGATAATGGGAATAATGGGGGAATAACGGACGATGGGGATAATGGACGGAATAATGAGAACGACGGAATGGGGATAAACGGGACATAATGGAATACGCATGGGAAACATAATGAGGGATAGAATGAAGGGATAATGGGGAATAATGGGGATGGGAGGGGATAATGGGGATGAGAATGATGGGAATAATGGGAATGATCGGGGATAATGAGCAATGGGGAATAATGGGAATGGTGGAAAACGGAATGGAACGCTGGGAATAATGGGAATAATGGGAATGATGGGACTAATGGGAATAACGGCAATTATGGATAATGGAATGGGAATGAAATACGGGAAAACGGATAATGGGAATAATGGGGATAATGGAGGATAATGGGAATAATGTGGGGATAATGGGGATAATGGGAATGATGGGAATAATGGGAATGATAATGGATAATGGATAATGGGAATGGGATAATGGGGATACGGAATGGGGATAATGGGAGGAATGGGGATATGGAAAATGGAATAATGGGGAAAAATGGAATGGGATAGGGAATAGTGGCATATGGGAATAATGGATGGAAAAATGGATAGATAGCGGGAATAATGGATAATGGAATGGATGGATAATGGATATGTGGAATAGGTGAGGACATGGAATAGTGAATGGATAATGGAATGGATAATGGGAATGATGGGAATAATGGGAGACGCCGCGCGCGATGGCCGGGAATCGACATAGCACGGACATAGGCCGGGGACCGAATGGGAATGATGGCGATGGGAATGATAGGAATGATGGGAATAATGGGAATGGGACCAGCAATGGGTGTTTAGCTCAGTTTTGACTCGGCAGACTAAGTGGGCTGCGAGAGGATCCAGCGGCGGGCTGGACTCCGGACAGCAGACTCCAGCTCCACGTGCAGCTTGGCCCAGCAAGGAAAGCGAGGGAAAAGCGAGAACTGCGGATGCTCAGGTGGTGGGGAGCAGTGGACGCGTGCCTGCAGCAAGCGCGATCAGGCCTGGTGAGCTGGTGGCGTCCGTCTGCGCCCAGCATGCAGCGGGGAACGGTGCAGCATGCATGGGGCACTGTGAGCCCTTGCGTCTAGAGTGTGCCTGTTTGTCTGAGGGGGCCAGGATGTTGAGCTCTCAGGGGTCTGCTCTCGTCTGGAGGGGGGCGTGGATGTTTGCCCGGGGACAGTTTTGGAGCTCTGGGGGTCTGAGCCAGGATGGGGGTCTGAGCTCTGCGCCTGAATCTCGTTTGAGCGTGGGATGGGGTCTGAGCTCTGCGAGTGCTGAGCTCTCTCGTCTGAGCAGGACTGGGGTGTATAGTGGGCTCTCGTGCGCCTGCTCAGCGCCCCTGCTCTGCCTGTTCTGTGAGGGGCTGCTCAGTCCTGGGTGCTTAGCCAGGATGGGGGTTTGAGGACCAGGACAGGGGTTTGAGGGGCTCTGAGGGGTCTGGGGGCGGTTCTGAGGGGTTTGTGGTCCATGAGAGTTTGGAGGGGTCAAGATGGGGGTTTGGGGGTTCTGAGGGGTTTGGGGTCCCAGAGGGCTTGGGAACCAAGAAATTTGGGGTCCCGATGGATTTGTGGCTGAGGGGGTTTGGGGTCCCTAAGGGATTTGGGGCCCACAGGGTTTGGGGTCCCTGATGAGGTGGCTCAAGAGCCCAAGGGGTTTGGGGTCCCTAAAAGGATTGGGGTACCACGGGTTTGGGGTCCCAGAGGGTTTGGGGTCCCTGATGGGTTTGGGGGTCCCTAATGATTTTAGTCCCCAGAAGTTTTGGAGTCCCTAGAAGGACTCCAAACCCAGAAGGCTTGGGGTCCCTGAAGGATTTAGTCCCGAGACATTCGGGGTCCCCTGGGTTCGAGTCCCAGATGAGGTTTGGGGGTCCTTGAAGTGGTTCGGGGGTCCTGAGGGTTTGGGAGTCCCAGATGAGGTCGGGGTCCCTGAAGGATTTGGGGGGGTCCCTTGAAGGATTTGGGGTCCCGAGGGGTTCGGGGTCCCGGGGTTCGGGGTCCCTGATGGGTTTGGGGGTCCCTGATGAGGTTTGGGGTCCCTTGAAGGATTTGGGGTCCCGGAGGGGTTCGGGGTCCCTGAGGGGTTTGTGGTCCATGAGGAGTTTTGGAGGGCCCAGGATGCCGGGGTTCTGAGAGCTTTGGGGTCCCAGAGGCTTGGGGTCCCAGAGGGTCGGGGTCCATGAAGGGTTTGGAGATCCCCAGAGGGTTTGGGGGTCCCTGATGGGTTTTGGGGTCCCAGAGGGTCGGGTCCCCAGGGCCTAGTCCCTGAAATTGTGGCTCACCGGCTTTGTGTCCCTGATGACATTTGGGGTCCCTGAAGGATTTTAGACCCTGATGGGTCCCCGGGTTCCCAGATGAGGTCGGGGTCCCAAGGATTTCTACTCCCAAATTTCGGGGTCCCAAGCTCCTGGGGTCCCACCACGCAGCAGGCCGGCCGGATGAGCCGCTCACCCCCGCCCAGCGCAGAGCGGACATCGGCTAAGTCCCTACGTACACGACACCGGACACGGATGGAACACGGGAACCACGGACACACCCACGGACATCACTAGCTCCTGCGGACACGGACACATAATGGAACACGGACACGGACACGACACGGACACCGGACAACGGACACCCGGACACGGACACGGCACGGAACACGATAGCCCAGGACATCCCAAGCAGAACACCACGGTCACCACGGAAGGCCACCCACGGACACACCCACGGATAGCCCACGGACACCACCCCCCACCTCCAAGTCCCTGACACCACCACGGCACCCCACGCCCCATCGATAGCCCCTGCCCCCACTCAAAACACACCTCACTCACAGCCCCATCCCCCACTTTAGCGTCCCCCCACCCACCCCCCCGTCCCCGCCCCCACTTCACAGTGTCCCTGCCCCCCACTGCTGTCCCCGCCCTCCCTCTGTCCCCGCCCCACTGAATGTCCCCGCCCCATTCTGTCCCTCCCCGTGCTCCCCACCACTTCCACCTCAACCCTCCCCATTCTTCTGTCCTCCTCCCCTCCCCCTGCCCCCTCCCCATTCCTGTCCCTGCCCCATTCTCCCCCCCCTTGTCCCTGCCCCATCCCCTCTGTCCCCGCCCCTCCCCTCTGTCCCTGCCCCCATCTTGTCCCCGCCCCATTTTTAATGTCCCCACCCCTCCCCTGCTGTCCCTGCCCCATTTTCTGTCCCCGCCCCCACCCTTGTCCCCCCCCTCCCTGCTGTCCCCTGCCCCTCCCTCACCTCCCCTGCCCCCCTGTCACGCTGTCCCTGCTGTCCCCCCGCTGCCTCCTCGCTGTCCCCTGTCCCTCTGTCACCTCGGCGATGACGCTCAGCATTCCGCGCAGCCGCGCCTCGCCCGCAAGTGCCCCTGCGCCCAGCGCCGCCAGCAGCGCCGCCACCAGCAAGGGGTCGCAGGGGCTCGGCTCCACACCGGGCCCCCCACCCAAGCACACGGGGGGTCAGGCCCGGGTTTGGGGTCAGGCCAGGATTGGGGGTTCAGGCCGATCTGAATTCAGCCCGGATTTGAGGCTCAGCTCACTTTGGGGCTCAGCCTGTTTTGGGGTTCAGCCTGCTTTAAAGTTCAGGGCCCGATTTGGGGTTCAGAGCCTTCTTGGGGCTCAGCCCGATTACAGGGCCCAGATTTGGGATTCAGGGCGGATTTGGGGGTTCAGGACCGGATTTGGGGTTCAGCCCGGATTTGAGGCTCAGCCTGTTTTTGGGGTTCAGCCGGATTTGGGGGTTCAGGCGGATTTGAGGCTCAGCCTGTTTTGGCCACCCGGGGTTCAGGGCCCCGATTTGGGGTTCAGAGCCCGCTTTGGGGCTCAGCCCGGATTTGGGGTTCAGGGCCCAGATTTGGGATTCAGGGCGATTTGGGGGTTCAGATCGGATTTGGGGGGTTCAGCCCGGATTTGGGGGTTCAGCCCGTTTTTGGGGGTTCAGGCCGGATTTGGGGGTTCAGGCCGGATTTGGGGTTCAGCCCGCTTAGGCCTCAGCCAGGATTTGGGGTTCACTCAGATTTGGGGTTCAGAGCCCGCTTTTGGCCTCTGCCCGCTTTGGGGTTCACGCTTTGGGGCTCAGCCCGATTTGGGGTTCAGGGCCCCTATTTCGGGTTCAGACCCGCTTGCTCAACCCGCTTTTGCCTCAGCTCCGATTTGGGGCTCCGCCCGGATTTAGGGGCTCAGCCCACTTTGGGGTTCAGACCTGATTTGGGGCTCAGCCTGCCTTTGGGGCTCCTGCCCGCTTTGGGTTCAGCCTGCTTTTGGGCTCAGCCCGCTTGGGGGTTCAGGTCTCGATTTGGGGTCTAGAGCCCCGCTTTGGGCTCAGCCCGGATTTAGTTCAGGGCCCAGATTTGGATTCAGCGGATTTACACATCGATCTGAGGGGTTCAGCCCGCTTGGGGGGGCTCAGCCCGACGGTTCAGCCTTCCTGAGTCCAGATCGGATTTGGGGTTCAGCCTGCTTTGGGGCTCAGCCCTGATTTGGGGGTTCAGCCCGCTTGGCATTCAGACCCGTCTTTGGGTTCAGACCGATTTGGCCTCAGCCTGCTTTGGGCTCTGCCCGTTTTGCCCAGCCCGCTTTGGAGGCTCAGCCCGATTTGGGGTTCAGGGTCTGTATTGCCTCAGACCCATGGGGGGCTCAGCCCGCTTTTGCTGCTCAACCCGGATTTGGGTACACAGGTGGTGCAGCCTGCTTTGGGGCTCAGGCCGGATTTGGGGCTCAGGCCGGATTTGGGGTTCAACCCGATTTGGGGCTCAGACCCGCTTTGGGGTTCAGGGCCCGCTTGGGCTCAGCCCGCTTTTGCCCAGCCCGATTTGGGCCTCAGGACCCCGCTAGTTCAGGCCCCGCCGTGCTCAGCCCGATTTTGGGCCCAGCCCGCCGTGCTCAGCCCGCTTTTGGGTTCAGCCCGCTTTTGGGCTCAGGCCGGATTTGGGGCTCAGCCCGCTTGGGGCTCAGACCCGCTTTTGGGCTCAGCCCGCTTTTGGGTTCACCCCGATTTGCCAGCCCGCCAAGGCTCAGCCTGCCGGGCTCAGCCCCCGCTGGGTTCACCCCGCCCTTGGGGCTCAGGCCGATTTGTAGTTCAGGGCCCGCTGGGTTCAACCGATTAAGGTTCAGGCCCGCTTTGGGGCCCAGCCCGCTTTGGGGTTCAGCCCGATTTGGGGCTCAGGACCCTCGGGGTTTTGGGGTTCAGCCCGCTTTTTGGGGCTCAGCCCGCTTTTAAGTTCAGCCCGCTTTTGGGGCTGGGCCTGCCAGCCCGCTGCCTTCCAGATCCTTTTGGGGTCTTCAGCCCGCTTTTTGGGGTCTCAGCCCGCTTTTGGGGTTCCAGGGGCCTGCTTTTCGGGTGCTCTTGAAGCCTTGCTTTGGGGCCTCAGGACCCTGCTTTTTGGGGTCCAGCCCGGATTTTGGGGTTCAGGGCACGCTTTTGGGGTTCAGCCTGCCTTTGGCCTCAGCCTCAAGCCGGGCTCAGCCCGCTTTTGCAAGGTTCAGGGCCCGTTTCGGGTGCTCAGTCTGCTTTGGCCTGTTCGCTGGTGCTCAGCCCGCTTTGGGTTCAGCCCGCTTTGGGGCTCAGGGCCGGGATTTGGCTCAGCCCGCTTTTGGGGCCTCCAGCCCGCTGCTTTTAAGGTTCAGCTCCGCTTTTGGGGCTCAGACCTCGCTTTTGGGGCTCAGCCTGTTTTGCCCAGCCCGATTTGGGTTCAGCCCGCTTTTGGGGCCTCCAGCCCGCTCACCTCATGGGGTCTCACCCCCGCTTTTGGGGCTCAGGCCGGGATTTGGGGTCTAGGGCCCGCTTTTGGGGTTCAGTCCGGGATTTGCCCAGGGGTCTGCTTTTGGGGCTCAGCCCGCTTTTGGGGTTCAGCCTCGATTTGGGGCCTCAGGACTGCTTCGGGGTTCAGCCCGGCTTTGGGGCCTCCAGCCCGTTTCTTGGGGTTCAGCCCGCTTTTGGGCCTGCCAGCCTGCCGCTCAGATCCGCTTTGGGCCTCCAGCCCGCTTTTGGGGTTCACAGCCCGCTTTTGGGGTTCAGGGTCAAGGCTGTGCTCAGCTCCGCTTTTGGGGCTCCTCCTTCCGTGACCCGTTTTGGGGTCCAGCCCGGATTTGGGGTTCAGGGCACGCTTTTGTCTACAGTTCGCTTTGGGCTCACAGCCTCGCTGCCTCAGCCCGCTTTTGCCCAGGGCCCGTTTTGGGGCTTGGACCTCAGCTGTGGGCCTTCCAGCCTGCTTTTGGGGCTCAGGCCCGGATTTGGGGTTCGGCCCGCTTTTGGGGCCTGCCAGCCCGCTGCCTACAGATCTCGCTTTTGGGCTCAGCCTGCTTTGGGCTCAGCCTG
>JAPFBE010000712.1:0-31477 GCA_034336665.1 Luscinia megarhynchos | reverse complement strand
ATCCCACAATGTCCCAATGTCCCTAACTCCTCTCCAATGTCCCCAATTTCCAAATGTCCCCAATCCCTCCAATGTCCCAAATCTCTCCAAAATCCCCAATGTCCCCAGTCCCTTTCTAACATTCTAAATGTCCCCATAATGTCCTAAATGGCCTTTGAGTGTGTCAATGGCTACAACATTCCTAAATGTCCCCAACATCCTGATGTCCCCAACATCCCCCTAATGTCTTCCAATCCCTCCCATGTCCAATGTCTCTAATGCACGTCCCAAATGTCCCTAATGTCCCAAACTCAATGTCCCCACAAAATCCCCAATGCCTCTAACACATCCTCTGATCCTTTTCAAATTCCCCAATGTCCCTAAATGTCCTCAATGTCCCAAATGTTCCCCAATGTCCCAACATCCCACAAAGTCCCCTAATGTCCCCTAACCCAAGCAATGTCCCCTAATGTCCTCAACATTCCAAATGTCCCCAATGTCCCCCAAATCCCAATGTCTCCATAATCCCTCCAATGTCCCCTAAAATCCCAATGTCCCCCAACATCCCCAATCCCTCCAAATCCCCTAATGTCCCCTATTGTCCTCAAAGTCCCAAATGTCCCCTAAAATCCCCAATGTCTCTCAACATCCCACAATGTCCCCTAATGTCCCCTTAATCCCTCCAATGTCCCCTGATCTCTCCAAAGTCCCCTAATGTCCCCTAAAGTCCCTAACATTCCCAAATGTCCCCAATCCCCCAATGTCCCCAATGTCCTTGAGTGTCCCCAATGGCTAAGCAACATTCTAAATGTCTAAATCCCCAATGTCCCCAACATCCCAAATCCCCAATGTCCCCACAAATGTCCTCAGCATCCCAATGTTCCCAATGTCCCCAAATCCCCAAAAGAAATCCCCAATGTCCCCAATCCCTCCACTGTCCCCCATGTCCCACAAAGTCTTCCATGTCCCTGATGTCCCCAACATGCCAAATGTTCCCAATGTCCCAAAAATCCCCAATCCCTCTAATGTCCCCAAAATCCCCAATGTCCCCATGATGTCCCCAATGTCCCTAAAATGTCCCCCAATCCGTCCAAATCCCCAATGTCCTCAACATCCCAAATGTTCCCCAAATGTCCCCAATCCCCCAATGTCCCCGAATCCCTCCAATGTCCCCGTCCCCAAATCCCTCAATGTCCCCAAAAGTCCCCAACATTCCCAAATGTCTCCCATGTCCCCAATCCCTCCAATGTCCCCAAAATCCCCATTACAATGTCCCCAATGTCCCTCCAAATCCGTCCCCAGTCCCCAACATTCCCAAATGTCTCCCAAAATTTGTAACCCCAACATTCCTCACAATGTCCCCAATGTCCCTCAATCCCCTCAATGTCCCCAATGTCCCTGAAACATCCCCATGTCCCCATCTCACCCCCAATCTAAAATGTCCCCAAATCCCCAATGTCCCCATGTCCCAACATCCCCAATCCTTCCCAATGTCCCCAAATGTCCTCAATGTCCCCAAATGTCCCCACATCCCAATGTCCCCAACTCCCCAATGTCCCCAAATGTCCCTCAATGTCCCAAATGTCCCCTCAGTGTCCCCAATGTCCCAAATCCCTCCAATGTCCCCAATGTCCCCAATTCCCCAAAGGCCCAATGTCCCCATCCCTCACATCTGTCTCCTCAATGTCCCCAATGTCCCCAAATCCCCCAATGTCTCCAATCGTCCAATGTCCCCCAAAATCCCCAATCCTCCAAATCCCCAATGTCCCTGCAAATCTCCCCCAAGCGCTCCCCAACACCCCAGTGTCCCCAGGCTGTCCCTGCTGTCCCAGACCTGCAGCAGGTACTCAGCCGACGCCCTGCCCATCGCCGGTCGCCGTCACCGGTGCCGGTGACCCGGGAGTCAACTCAGGCTCCGCTTGCATCGGACGGGATAGATCCCCAGGAGCACGCCGCCACGGGCTCGGACCCCAGGGGGGTTGCAGGACAGGGCCAGGCTCTGCAGGGGGGTCACCTCTGACACCCCCAAATTCATAAAAATTCACAGAAATTCACATTTACCCAAAATTCCCAGGATTTCCCAAAAAAATCCCATTTTTTAACGCCCAAAATTCCATTTTTTTAACCCAAAATTCGTTTTTTCCCCCTCAAAAATCAATTTTTTTCCCCTAAAATTCCCATTCTTTTCCCCTAAAATTTCCATTTTTTAAACCCAAAATTCCCATTTTTTAACCCCAAAATTCCAATTTTTTTGGGTTTTTTCCCTCAAAATTCTGAATTTTTTTCCTACCAAAATTCCCACCAGGGCGTTGCAGGACAGGGCCAGGCTCTGCAGGGGGGTCACCTCTGACATCCCAAAATTCATAAAAATTCCAAAAAACTCACAGAAATTCCTAGAAATTCAAATTTCCCCAAAATTCCCAGGATTTCCCAAAAAAATTCCCATTTTTTAACCCAAAATTCCATTTTTTTAAACCCAAAATTCCATTTTTGTAAACCCAAAATTCGATTTTTTCCCCCCTACAATCCCCTTTTTTTAACCGAAAATTCCCATTTTTTTTAACCAAAAATTTCAAATATTTTTCCCACAAAATTTCAATTATTTTTATAGAACTTGAGAATTTCCTCATAATTCCCCGTATTTTTCCTCAAAATTCTCACGTTTTTTTCTCAAAATTCCCATTTTTCCCCCAAAATTTTAATTTTTTTTCCACAAAATTTAGGTTCTTTAACCAAAAGCTACTCAAAGTTTCCTCAGATTTTTTCCCCCAAAAATTCCCAAGATTTTTTCCCCAAATTCGATTTTTTTTCCAAAATTCCAATTATTTTTTCTCAAAATTCGAATTTTATCCTAAAAAATTTACAAATTTTGCTCACAGAAGTTTCTACCAGTGTTTATCCCAAAATTCCAATTTTCCAAAATTCAAATTTTTCCTCCAAATTCCCCTTTTTTTACACCAAAATTCCCATTTTTTCCCCTAAATTTCCCATTCTTTTCCCCTAAAATTCCCATTTTTTAAACCCAAAATTCCCATTTTTTAACCCCAAATTCCAATTTTAGGGTTTTTTTCTCAAAATTCTGATTTTTTTTCTCCCAAAATTCCCATTTTTAACCCCCAAAATTTCAATTTTAGGGTTTTTTTTCTCAAAATTCTGATTTTTTTTCCTCCCAAAATTCCCACCAGGGGCGTTGCAGGACAGGGCCGAGCAGGCTCTGCAGGGGTCACCTCTGACACCCCCAAATTCACAAAAATTCCAAAAATTCACATTTCCCCAAAATTCCCAGGATTTCAAAAAAAAAAATCCCATTTTTTAACCCAAAATTCCATTTTTTTAACCCAAAATTCCATTTTTCCCACCTCAAAATTCAATTTTTTCCCCATAAAATTCCCTTTTTTTCCCCTAAAACTCCCATTTTTTTCCCCTAAAATTCCCATTTTTTCCCCCTAAAACTCCCATTTTTTCCCCCTAAAATTCCCATTTTTTAAACCCAAAATTCCCATTTTTTAACCCCAAATTCCAATTTTTTTTTTTCTCAAAATTCTGAATTTTTTTCCTCCCAAAATTCCCACCACGGCATTGCAGGACAGGGCCAGGCTCTGCAGGGGGGTCACCTCTGACACCCCCAAATTCATAAAAATTCACAAAAATTTTTTTTTTTCCTCACCTGGGATGCAGAGTGACCACAGAGTGACCACTCCAAAAATTCCCATTTTTTCCCCAAAATCCCAATTTTTTCCCCAAAATTTTCATTTTTTCCCCCAAAATTCCCAGTTTTTCCCCAAAATTTTTCATTTTTTTCCCCAAAATTTTCATTTTTCACCCCAAAATGTTAGATTTTTTCCTCACCTGGCATGCAGAGTGACCACTGAGCGACCACTCCAAAAATCCACATTTTTTCCCCAAAATTCCCATTTTTCCCCCAAAAATTTTCATTTTTTTCCCCAAAATCCTCATTTTTCCCCCAAAATTTTCAATTTTTTCCCCAAAATTTTTGGTTTTTTTCCCCAAAATTTTGGATTTTTTCCTCTCCTGGGATGCAGAATAACCAGAGTGACCACTCCAAAAATCCACATTTTTTCCCCAAAATTCCCAATTTTTTCCCCAAAAATTTTTGACTTTTTCCCAAAATTTCCTATTTTTTCCTAAAAATTCCCAATTTTTTCCCAAAATTTTCATTTTTCACCCCAAAATTTTGAATTTTTTCCTCACCTGGGATGCAAAGTGACCACTGAGTGACCACTCCAAAGATCCCCAATTTTTTCCCCAAAATCCTCATTTTTTTTCCCAAAAATTTTCTATTTTTTCCCAAAATTTTCTGGTTTTTTCCCAAATTTTTTCATTTTCTTCCCAAAATTTTCATTTTTCACTCCAAAATTTTGAAATTTTTCCTCACCTGGCATGCAGAGTGACCACTGAGTGACCACTCCAAAAATCCCCAAATTTCTCCCCAAATTTTCCATTTTTTCCCCAAAATTTTTGGGTTTTCCCCAAAATTTTTGGGTTTTCCCCAAAATTTTTGATTTTTTCCCCAAATTTTTTTATTTTTTCCCCAAACTTTCCCTCTTGCAGCCCGAGTTTCTCACCTGGCACGGGGCAGGGGCGGCCGAGGCCGCAGCCGCGCAGGCGCAGAGTGAGCAGGGCCGGGCAGCGCGGCAGCAGCGCGGCCAGAGCGCGGCCACCGGGGGCACCCAGCGGGTTCAGGGACAGGTCCAGCTCCTGCAGGGACTGACCAGAGAGTGACCAGTGAGTGACCAGTGAGTGACCAGTGAGTGACCACTGAGTGACCAGTGAGTGACCAGTGAGTGACCAGTGACCACTGAGTGACCATTGAGTGACCAGTGACCACTGAGCGACCACTGAGTGACCAGTGAGTGACCAGTGACCACTGAGTGACCATTGAGTGACCAGTGACCACTGAGCGACCACTGAGTGACCAGTGAGTGACCAGTGACCAGTGAGTGACCAGTGAGTGACCATTGAGTGACCACTGACCACTGAGTGACCACTGAGTGACCAGTGACCAGTGAGTGACCATTGAGTGACCACTGACCACTGAGTGACCACTGAGTGACCAGTGACCAGTGAGTGGCCAGTGAGTGACCAGTGAGTGACCGGTGAGTGACCACTGAGTGACCAGTGACCATGAGTGACCAGTGAGTGACCACTGAGTGACCACTGAGTGACCAGTGACCATGAGTGACCACTGAGTGACCATGAGTGACCAATAAGTGACCAATAAGTGACCACTGAGTGACCACCGACCATTTTTCGCTCAATATTTGCCAATTTTTGGCGCAATTTTTGTCATTTATGGGAGAATTTTTAAATGGATTTTTTTGTGTGATTTTTCCCATTTTTGGAAACATTTTTGGTGTAATTTTCTCCATTTCTGGGTGGATTTTTTAATGAAATTTTCCCCATTTTTAGAAGAATTTTTGGTGTAATTTCCCCCATTTTTGGGTGGATTTTTTCTGCAATTTTTCCCATTTTTTGAATTTTGCAATTCTTGTCATTTTTAATGGGATTTCTCCCATTTTTTTGTGATTTTTGGGGTGATTTTCCCCATTTTTGGGGCGATTTTTGAGAAATTTTTGGTGCAATTTTTGCCATTTTTTGGGAGGATGTTTTGGTGCCATTTTTGTCATTTTTAATGGGATTTTCCCCATTTTTTGTGCAATCTTCCCCGTTTTTGGAAGAATTTTCAGGGCAATTTTCCCCATTTTGATAAAATTTTTGGTGCAATTTTTGTCATTTTTGGAGGAATTTTTGGTGTGATTTTCTTCATTTTTGGGAGAATTTTTTGTGGAATTTCCCCCATTTTAGGGGAATTCTTCCCATTTTCAGGGTAATTTTTGTGGGACTTTTCCCATTTTTGGGAGAATTTTCTGTGGGATTTTTGTCATTTTTAACGAGATTTTTGGTGTGATTTTTGCCATTTTCAGGAGTATTTTTTTATAGAATTTTCCCCATTTTTGGGGTGATTTTTCCCATTTTTGGTGCAATTTTTTGTACAATTTTCCCCATTTTTGCGAGAGTTTTTGTGGGATTTTTGCCATTTTGGGGCCAATTTTTAGTGAATTTTTTCCCATTTTTGGGGTGATTTTTTGTGCCATTTTTGCCATTTTGGGAAGAATTTCTTGGCCAATTTTTACCATTTTTGGAAGAATTTTTTGTGCAATTTTCTCCAGCTTTGGGAGCATTTTTAATGAAATTTTTGCAATTTTTTGGGAGAATTTTTTATGGAATTTTCCCTATTCTGGTGTGATTTTTTGTGGCATTTTTGCCATTTTTGGGAGAATTTTTAATGGGTTTTTTGCCATTTGTGGAGAAATTTTTTGTGAAATTTTCCCCATTTTTGGGTGGATTTTTTATGGAATTTCCCTCTTTTTTTGAGTCAATTTTTGCTGAATTTTTTTCCATTTTTGGGATAATTTTTTGTACAATTTTTCCCATTTTTGGGATAATTTTTTGTGCAATTTTTCCCATTTTTGGGGTGATTTTTGGTGGAACTTCTGCCATTTTTAATGTGAATTTCCCCCATTTTTTCTGTCATTTTTAGTGTGATATTTTCCATTTTTGAGACGAATTTTTCTGGAATTTTCCCCATTTTTGGGGTGATTTTTTGTTTGATTTTTCCCATTTTTGGGAGAATTTTTTGTGCAATTTTCCCCATTTTTGGGTGGATTTTTTTATGGAATTTTCTCCTTTTTTTGAGGCAATTTTTACTGAATTTTTTTCCATTTTTGGGATAATTTTTTGTGCAATTTTTCCCATTTTTGGGGTGATTTTTGGTGGAACTTCTGCCATTTTTAATGTGAATTTTCCCCATTATTTCTGTCATTTTCAGTGTGATATTTTCCATTTTTGACACGAATTTTTCTGGAATTTTCCCCATTTTTGGGGTGATTTTTTGTTTGATTTTTCCCATTTTTGGGAGAATTTTTTGTGCAATTTTCCCCATTCTTGGGAGAATTTTTTGTTTGTTTTTCCCTTTTTTTGGCAGAATTTTTTGTGGGACTTTTGCCATCTTTGTGACGATTTTTAGTGAATTTTTTCCTATTTTTGGGGCGATTTTTGATGCGATTTTTGCCATTTGTGTGACAATTTTTTTCAGGAATTTCCCCCATTTTTTGTGGGATTTTTGCCTTTTTTGTGTCAATTTTTTTGTGATTTTCCCCATTTTTGGGGCAAATTTTGGTGGAATTTTTGCCATTTTACATGTGACCTTTCCCCATTTTTTCTGGGATTTTTGGTGCCATTTTTGGGGCAATTTTTCGTGTGATTTCCCCATTTTTGGCTCAATTTTCCCATTTTTGGGGCCATTTTTCCTACAATTTTTTTCATTTTTTCAGCAATTTTTTTCAAAATTTTTCCGAAATTTTTCCAACATTTCCCTATTTTTGCACTAATTTTTTGTGGAATTTTTACCATTCTTGGAAGAATTTTTTGTGCAATTTTCCCCATTTTTGGGGGAATCCTTTCCATTTTTGGGGTGAGTTTTTGTGGGATTTTTGCCATTTTTAGGAGAATTTTTGGTGTGATTTTCCCCATTTCTGGGGCAATTTTTCGTGTGATTTTCCCATTTTTGGGGCCATTTTTCCTACGATTTTTAAAATTTTTTCAGCAGTATTTTTCAAAATTTTTCCGAAATTTTTCCTAAATTTCCCTATTTTTGGACTAATTTTTTGTGCAATTTTCCCCATTTCTGGGGCCATTTTTGATGCAATTTTTCCCATTCTTGGGAAAATTTTTGGTGCAATTTTCCCCATTCCTGGGGCGATTTTTCACGTGATTTTCCCGATTTTTGGGAAAATTTTTTGCACAATTTTTACCATTTTTGGGGTGATTTTTATGGCTATTTCTCCCATATTGGGGGTGATTTTTGGTGGGAATTTCCCCATTTTTGGGAGATTTTTTTGTGCAATTTTCCCCATTTTTGGCAAAATTTTTTGCACAATTTTTGCCATTTTTGGGCCGATTTTTTCGGTGATTTCCCCCATTTTTGGGGTGATTTTTGATGCAATTTTCCCCATTTTTGGGGGTATCCTTCCCATTTTTGGGGTGAGTTTTTGTGGGATTTTTGCCATTTTTGTGAGAATTTTTTTTGTGATTTTCCCCATTTCTGGGGCTATTTTTTGTGTGATTTTCCCATTTTTGGGGCCATTTTTCCTGCGATTTTTTTCATTTTTTCAGCAATTTTTTCCAGAATTTTTCCTGAATTTCCCTATTTTTGGACTAATCTTTTGTGGAATTTTTTCCATTTTTGGAAGAATTTTTTTCTTTGATTTTCACCATTTTTGGGAGAATTTTTTGTGGGCTTTTTGCCATTTTTGTGACGATTTTTAGTGAATTTTTTCCCATTTTTGGGGCAATTTTTGATGCGATTTCCCCCATTTTTGGGGCGATTTTTGATGCGATTTTTTTCATTTTTTCAGGATTTTTACCATGATTTTTTTGGAATCCTTACCTGCCAAAGCCCTTTGTTGCTCTCAGCCAGGCTCTGCACCCCGCGGGCTCCGATGCCGTTCCCGGCCAGCTGCAGCTTGGCCAAGTGGGGCAGAGTGAGCAGGGTCAGCCCCAGCTCCTCCATCCCAGCATCAGAAATTCCCAAATTTTGGAGGCTGAGCTCCCTCAGCTGCTGCTGCAGCTTCAGGGATCTCAGCAGGGCCGGGATCTGAATGGGGGGGATTCCAACCCCAGCGGGAATTTCCAGCCGGGAATTCCGGGATTGCAGCTCCGACAGCCTCAGCAGCGGCGGGAAAGGAGCTGGGGAAAGGGAACACTGGGGGTTGGGAAAAATTTGGGATTTTTTGGGGAAATTTTGGGATTTTTTTGGTATTTTTTTGGGATTTTTTTGGGATTTTTTTGGGGAATTTTTGGGATTTTTTTGGAAAATATTGGGATTTTTTTGGGAAATATTTGGATTTTTTGTGGAATTTTTGGGGATTTTTTTGGGCATTGTTGGGATTTTTTTGGGATTTTTTTGGGAATTGTTGGGATTTTTTTGGGAATTTTTTGGAATTTTTTGGGGAAATTTTGGGAGAATTTTGGGATTTTTTTGAGGAAATTTTGGGATTTTTTTGAGGAAATTTTGGGATTTTTTCGGGAAATTTTGGGTTCTTTTTGAGGAAAATTTCGGATTTTTTGAGGAAATATTGGGATTTTTGGGGGAATTTTTGGGATTTTTTGGGAATTTTTTGGGAATTGTTGGGATTTTTTTGGGAATTGTTGGGATTTTTTTGGGAATTTTTTGGAATTTTTTGGGGAAATTTTGGGAGAATTTTGGGATTTTTTTGAGGAAATTTTGGGATTTTTGGGGAAATTTTGTGGAATTTTGGGAGGAAATTTGGGAAAATTTCAGGGAATTTTGTGGAAATTTTTGAGGGGATTTTGGGGAAAATTGAGAGGATTTTGGGAGAATTATGGGAGAATTTTGGGGGGAATTTTGGAACCGGGGGGATTCCAACCCCAGCGGGAATTTCCAGCCGGGAATTCCGGGATTGCAGCTCCGACAGCCTCAGCAGCGGCGGGAAAGGAGCTGGGGAAAGGGAACATTAAGGATTTGGGGAAATTTTGGGAATTTTTGGGAATTTTGGGATTTTTTGGGGGAATTTTTGGGATTTTTTGGGAATTTTTTGGGATTTTTTTTTGGGAAATATTGGGGGTTTTTTGGGAAATATTGGGATTTTTTTGGGGAATTTTTGGGATTTTCTGGGAATTTTTTAAGATTCTTTTGGGATTTTTTGGGCAATTTTTGGGATTTTTTAAGGAATTTTTTGGGATTTTTTGGGAATTTTTTGGGATTTTTTTGGGAATATTTTGGGGAATTTTTGGGATTTTTTTGAGGAAATTTTGGAATTTTTTTGGGGAATTTTGGAAAAAAAAATCCAGATTTTTTTTGGAGGTATTTTGGGGTTTCTGGGGGGATTTTGGGGACGCTTTGGGGGGATTTCATGAGAATTTTGGGGAAATTTGGGGGAATTTGGGAAGAATTTGGGGAATTCTGGGGGAAATTTGAGGAGATTTCGAGGGAATTTTGGAGGGGATTTTAGGGGAATTTTGGGGAATTTCTGGGATTTTTTTGGGAACTTTTGGGATTTTTATGGGGAAATTTTTGGGATTTTTTGGGGAATTTTGGGGATTTTTTGGGGGAATTTTGGGGAATTTCTGGGACTTTTTTGGGGGAAATTTTGGGGAATTTTGGGAAAAAAATTTCAGATTTTTGGAGGAATTTTGGGGGTTTTTGGGGGAATTCTGGGGAAAATTTGAGGAGATTTGGAGGGAATTTTAGGGGGAATTTTGGGGGATTTGGGAGAATTTTTGGAGAAATTTTTTGGGTATTTTGAGGAAATTTGAGGGAATTTGTGGGAATTTTGGGTGGAATTTTGGAGAAATTTTGGGCAGTTTTAGGGGGAATTGGGGAGAATTTGGGGGAAATTTTGGGGAATATTTTGAGAATTTTGGGGGAAATTTTGGAGGGAAATTTGGGAAAATTTCAGGAATTTTGTGGGAATTTTTGAGGGGATTTTGGGGAAACTTGAGAGGATTTTGGGAGAATTTTTGGGAGAATTTTGGGAGAATTGAGGGGGGGAAAGGGAACATTAAGGATTTGGGGAAAATTTTGGGAATTTTTGGATTTTTTTGAGGAATTTTTGGGATTTTTGTGATTTTTTGAGGAAATTTTGGGATTTTTTGAAGAGTTCTTGGAAGTTTTTGGGGGATTTTTGGGGAAAAAAAACTCAGATTTTTGGGGGAAATTTGGGGGAATTTCTCAGAGAATTTCAGGGCAAATTTTGGAGAAATTTTGTGGGATTTTTGGGTAATTTCAGGGGAATTTGGGAGAAATTCTGGGGGATTTTGGGAATTTTGGGGGATTTTAGGAGGGTTTTGGGGGAATTTTCAGAGAATTTTAGGGAAAGTTTGGGGGATTTTTGGGGAATTTTTGAGAGAGTTTGTGAGAATTTTTAGGGAATTTGGGGATTTTGGGTGAAATTTGGGGAATTTTGTGAGAATTTTGGGGGATTTTGGGTGAAATTAGGGGGAATTTTGGGACTTTTTGGGGGTTTTTTGGGGAACTTTTGGGGGTACTCGGACTTTTTGGGGAGAATTTTGAGGTTTTTGGGGGAATTTTGGCCATTATGGGGAATTTGGGGGAGAATTTTGGGGCATTTTGGGGTAATTTTAGGGGGATTTTGGAGGGATTTTGTGAGAATTTTGGGTGAATTATTTGGGAATTTTGGGAGGAATTGGTGCAGAATTTTTTGGGGAAATTTGGAAAGGATTTTGGGGAGTTTTGTGAGGATTTTTTTTTAAATTTTTGGGAATTTCTTGGAAATCTTGGGTAATTTTAAGGGAATTTTGTGGGGATTTTTTCTTTAATTTTGGGGAATTTTTAGCAATTTTTGTGAGGGTTTTTAAAATTCTGGTGAATTTCTTTTTTAACCTTGGGGGAAATTTTGGGGGATTTTGAGGGGGATTTTTTGGGAATTCCTGGGAATTTTAGGGAATTTTGTGGGATTTTTTTTCCAATTTCGGAATTTTTTTTTTTTTGAGGGATTTAGGAGGATTTTTTAGAATTTTTGGGGATTTTTGAGGGAATTTTGTGGGATTTTTTTCAATCTCGGGAATTTTTTTTGAGGGATTTTAGGAGGATTTTTTAGGAATTTTGGGGGATTTTGAGGGAATTTTGTGAGATTTTTTTCCAATTTCGAATTTTTTTTTGAGGGATTTTAGGAGGATTTTTTGGGAATTTTTGGGGATTTTGAGGGAATTTTGTGGGATTTTTTTTCAATTTTGGGAATTTTTTTTATTTTGGGGGATTTTGGGAGGATTTTGGGAATTTTTGGGGGATTTTTGGGGCTCACCCAGGTCCAGGCTGGCACAAACTCTCCCGTAACGTTTCTGAAGTGGAGGCAAATCCCAGCCCTGGATCTCTGCCTGCACCTGGAAAAAAATCAAAATATTCCCAAAAAAACTCACCCAAATAGTCCCAAAAAAATCATCCAGAATATTCCCAGAAATGCCCCAAAATATCCCCTGAAAAAATCAGAAAACCCACCCAAATTATTCCCAAAAAAATCAGAAAACCCCACACCCAAAAATTCCCTCAAAAATAACTTGAGTATTCCCAAAAAATTTCCCCCAAAAATTCCCCAAAAATTCCCCTAAATATCCCAAAAATTCCCCAAATATTCCTAAAAATTCTCAAAAAATTCCCATAAAATCTCAAAAAATCCCCAAAAAATTCCCCCAGAAAATCCCCAAATATTCTCAAAAATTAACAAAAAATTCTCCAAAAAAATTCTCAGCTCCCAAAAAGTTCCCAAAAAACTCCTAAAAATTCCCAAAAATGCCCCCAAAAATTCTCAAAAATCTCTAAATATTCCCAAAAATTCCACAAAAACTCCCCAAAATTCCACCCAAAACTCCCAAAAAATTCTTTTTAAAAGTTCCCCAAAAAATTCCAAAAAATCTCAAAAATTCTCAAAAACTCCCAAAAATTCAAAAAAATCCCCAAAAATTCCCCCAAAAATCCCCAAAAATCTCCTGAAAAATCCCAAAAAAATTCCAAAAAATCCCCAAAAAACTCCCCAAAAATCTCCTGAAAATCCCAAAAATTCCAAAAAATCCCCAAAATCCCCAAAAAATCCCAAAAAATCCCCTAGAATCTCCAAAGAATTCCCAGAATCCCAAAAATCCCCAAAAATCTCCTAAAAATCCCAAGAAAAATACTCAATGTAATTCCTCTAAAATCCCAAAAATCTAAAAATCCCAAAATTCCCCAAAAATCCCCAAAAATCCCCTAATTTCCCCCCAAATCCCCTATTATGGGATGGCCACCTCATCCTCGTTGCTGAGCACGTCAGTTGACGTGGGGTCCTGGGGCTCCAGCAGAGCCCCCAGCCTCACGAGCTGCAGCCGGGGAACGCTCCGAAATCCGGGGAAAATCGTCTCGAGTATGCTAAGAGGCACAGCCAGGAGATGGTGTGCTCCCTGGCTGGGAAAAAAAAGGAATATTTTTTTAAAAAATTAGGAATTTTTTGGGGAGATTTTAGGATTTTGTGAATTTTTGAGATTTTTTGGGATTTTTTGGGAATTTTTGAGATTTTTTGGGGATTTTTTCAGGATTTTTTGGGAATTTTTGGAATTTTTTTGAGATTTTTTGGGGAATTTTTGGAAATTTTTGGAGATTTTTTAGGAATTTTTGGGGGATTTTTTGGGATTTTTGTGAATTTTTGGGATTTTTTGGGATTTTTTGTGAAATTTTCAGGATTTTTTGGGGAAGTTTTGATTTTTGAGATTTTTTTGTGAGTTTTTTGGAATTTTTTGAGATTTTTGGGATTTTTTTGGGGAATTTTTTGATTTTTTGAGATTTTTTTGATTTTTGGGGGATTTTTTCTTAATTTTTGAGAGTTTTGGGGATTTTGAGAATGTTTTGGGATTTTTGGGGAATTTTTGGGGAATTTTTGGGGGATTTTTGAGAATTTTTGGGATTTTGGGGGAATTTTCTGGAAAATTTTGGGATGTTTTAGGAATCTTTAAAGGATTTTTGGGAATTTTTGGGGATCTTTTGGGGAATTTTTTGGGTTTTTTGAGAATGTTTTGGGGTTTTGGGGAATTTTGGGGGTATTTTTTTTAATTTTTGGGGATTTTTTTTGAGAATTTTTTGGGATTTTGGGGGAATTTTCTGGAAAAATTTTGGGATGTTTTAGGAATCTTTAAAGGGATTTTTGGGAATTTTTTGGAATTTTTGGGGAGTTTTTGAGAAGTTTTGGGGGGATTTTTTTGGAATTTTTGGTGAATTTTTTGGAGGTTTTTTTTAGAATTTTTTGCAATTTTTTTTCCCAAAATTTCTCCAAATAAAAAAATTTGGGAATTCTCACCTGGGCACCACAGGGATGAGAAAAACGTCGTCCTGGATTCGATCCGATACAGGGCGGAATTCCCCAAGAATTCCCTAAAACATTTCGTGGAATTTTGGGAAAATTCTGAATTTTTGAAGAATTTTCCAAAATTTCAGAAGAATTCTAGAAAATTCAGGAATTTCTGAAGGATTTTTCTGCAATTTGAGGAATTTTGGGCATTTCCAACGGCCGGGAATTTTTTGGGATCTCGAATTCGAAATTCTCGAAAATTTTCTTTCGGGATTTTTTCGGGATGGTCCCAAATCATCTTCCAGCCAATCCTCTTGTTCCAAAAATTCTTCCAATGGGATCAGGGCAGGTTTGGGATTTTCAGCAGGAAATTTGGGAATTTCAGGAGAAAATTTGGGATTTTCTGGGGGAAATTTGGGATTTTCAGGAGGAAATTTGGGATTTTTAGAACAAAATTTGGGATTTTTAGGGGGAAATTTAGGATTTTTAGAAGGAAATTTGGGATTTTTAGAAGAAAATTTGGGATTTTCTGGGGGAAATTTGGGATTTTCTGAGCTGGAATTTCCAGATTTTCCCAAATTTTGGGTTTTTGTTCCGTTTTCAGCCTCTGGAATTCGTTGACGTTTCCGGACAGGACTCGAAGAGAAATTTTGGGATTTTGGGATTTGGGATTCTTGGAGAGGTTCTGGAGGAAAAATTAATTGGGTTAGAAGGGAAGAATTTTGGGAAAAACACAAAATAATTGTGGGGATTAAAAATGTTTAAAAAAGTTTGGGGTGAGGGGGGAAAAATTCTGGGAAAAAAAGAGAATTTGGGGAATAAAAATTCAGGTAAAAAATGAGGGATGAGAAAAGAAAATTCTGAAAATTTCAGGAATTTGGGTTGGAAAAAGTTGCAAAAAATCTCAAAAAATTCTCAGAAAAATTGCAAGAAGTTTCCAAAAAATCACCCCCAAAAAATCCCAAAAAATTCCTAAAATGTTCCCAAAAAATTCTCAAAAAAATAGCAAAAGTTCCTTAAAAATTCCCAAATAATTCTCAAAAACCCCCAAAAAATTCCTTAAAAAATCTTGAAAAAATTCTCAAAAAAATCTTTAAAAAAAATCCCCAAAAAATCTTTTTAAAAATCCCCCAAAAATTTGCAAAAAATTCTCAAAAAAATTGCAAACTAATTCCCAAAAAATCCTAAAAATTCCCAAGAAATTGTGAAAAAAATTCCAAAAATTCTCAAAAAATAACAAAAATTCCTTTTAGAAAAATAAAAAAAATTCCCAAAAATTCCAAAAAATACCCCAAAAAATCCCTAAAAATTCCAAAAAATTTCTGAAAAATTACTGAAAAAAAATTCCAAAAAAAAGTCTCTAAAAATATGAAAAAAATTCTCAAAAATTCCAAAAAAATTTTTTAAAAAATCCTAAAAAATCTTTTTAAAAATCCCAAAAATTCCCCAAAAAATTCTGGAAATGTCCAGAAAAAATTCCCCCAAAAATTCCCCCCAAATATTCCCCAAAAATCTCAAAAATACCAAAAATTCTCAATAAATTCTCAAAAACCCCAAAGAAACCCTCAGAAAAATCTCAAAAAATTCTCAAAAAATATCAAAAATGCTTTAAAAATCCCCAAAAATCAAAAATTCTCCTAAAAATCCCCAAAAATTCTGAAAAAGATTCTCAAAATTTCCAAAAAGATTCAAAAAAATAGCAAAGAAAATCAAAGAAATACCAAAAATTCGCTAGTAAAAAAAAATTTTAAAAAAAGTCCAAAAATTCACAAAAAAATCCCAAAATTCCAAAAACTTCTCAAAAAATTCTCCAAAATTTCAAATACTCCCAAAAATCCCCGCAGTTCACAAAAACATCCAGGAAAAAAATACCAAAAATTCCTCAATAATTCCAAAAAACCCCCAAAAAGTGCATTAAAAGGGATCTCAAAATTCTCAAAAATGCCAAAAGATTCTTTTAAAAATCCCCAAAAATCCAAAAAATTCTCAAAAATCCCCAAAATTCTCAAAAAATTCCTCAAAAATCTCGAAAAATTACCAAAAAATTCCCAGAAATTCTTAAAAACCTCATAAAAAATCTGAAAAAAATTCCCAAAAAATCTGAAAAATTCCAAAAATCTCAAAAATCCCAAAAAAATCCCGCAAAATTCCCCATAATTTTTCCAACATTTCCAATTTTTTCCCAAAATTCCTGAATTTACCTTTTATTTCCCAGGGCCTCCCCTGAGCATCTCCTGCACCTCCTGGGCGCTAGCTCCAAAAACCCCAAAAATCCTAAAAAATTCTAAAAAAAATCCTAAAAAACCCAAAAAACCCCAAAAATCTGAAAAGAAACTTTAAAAATTCTAAGAAAAATCTCTTTAAAAATCAGAGAAAAACGGAAAAAAATTGTAAAAAATCCTAATAAATCAAAAAAATTTCTTCCAAATATTCCCAAATAATTCTTTAAAAATATCCTAAAAAAATCTCAAAAATTCTGGAAAAAATTCCAAAAAATTCTGAAAAAATACTGAAAAAATTCCAAAAACTATCAAAAATCCCCAAAAATCTCCCAAAAAATTCGCATCCAAAAAATCTTTAAAAAAATCCTAAAAAATTCAAAAACCCCCAAAAAATTCCAAAAATTTCCAAAATTCCTTCAAAATTCCAAAAAATTCAAAAACTTCTCAAAAAATTCTCCAAAAATTTCCCAAATAATTCTCAAAAAATCCCTAAAAAATTTCAGAAAAATCCAAAAACCCTAAAAATTCTCAATAATTTCCAAAAAACCCCAAAAAGCATTAAAAATCTCAAACAATCTCAAAAATATCAAAATGCCAAAATTCTTTAAAAATTCCCCAAAAATTCTCAAAAATCCCCTAAAAATTCTCAAAAATTTCTCAAAAATACCACAAAAATTATTTTAAAAATCCCCCAAAAAATCCAAAAAATTCTCTTAAAAATCCCCGTATTCTCAAAAATTCCCCAAAAAAACTCGGAAAATTACCAAAAATCACAGAAATTCCTAAAAACTCCTCAAAAAGTCCTCAAAAAGATTCTAAAAAATCCCCAAAAATCCCTTTTAAAAATCTCTCATGGTTCTGAGAAAATTCCAAAAAATCAGCCAAAAATCCAAAAAATCCTAAAAATTCCCATAATTTTTTCCCAATATTTTCCCCAACATTTCCCCAAATTTTCTCCCAAAAAAGATTTCTGACTTTTACCTTTATTTCCCAGGGCCTCCTGAGCATCTCCTGCACCTTCCGGGTGCTGCTCCAAAAACCCCAAAAATCCTAAAAAATTCTAATAAAAAATCCTAAAACCTAAAAAAATCTGAAAAACAAAACTTAACCAAATTCTAAGAAAAAATCTTTTAAAAATATCGAAAATAAAAATGGAAAAAAATCTGAAAAAATCCCAATAAATCCCCAAAAAAATTCTCCAAAATATTCCCAAATAATTTTTTAAAATTCCTAAAAAATCTCTAAAAATTCTGAAAACATTCATTGTAAACTAATTTTTCTAAAATTCCATGAAAAAATTGTGAAAAAAATACTGAAAAAAATCTCGAAAAATATCAAAAATCCCCTTAAAAGTCTCCCTAAAAATCCCAGATTCACCAAAAAATCCAAAAAATATTTTAAAAAATCCTAAAAATTAAAAACACTATTCAAAAATTCCAAAAATTCCTTCAAAAAATCTCAAGAAAATCTCGAAAAAGAAACTTCAGATCTCTAAAATCAAATAATTCTCAAAAACATCCCCAAAAATTCAGAAAAAATCCAAAAAATACCAAAAAATTCCCCTAAAACTCCCAAAAATCAGAAAAATGCATTAAAAAGTCCCAGTAATTTTCCTCAAAAAATATCCTAAAAATTCCATGAAAAATCTCCCAGAAAATTCTCAAAAATCCCTAAAAAATCCTCAAAAATCCCTCATCCATCTCGAAAAAAATACTAAAAATCCACATAAAATTCCCTACAAAAATCCTCAAAAATCTGGAAAAAATTCCAAAAAAATATCCCAAAAATCGCCTAAAAATCTCCAAAATTCAAAAAAATTCTCAAAAAATCCCAAAAATCTTTAAAAATCCTAAAATTCCCAAAAAATCCCTCAAAATTTCCAAAATTCTCAAAAAAATCCCATTCTAAAAATCTTGAAAAATGATCTCTAAAAATCCCCAAAATACTCCCCAAAAAATCCCCAAAAATCTCAAAAAATCCCAAAAATTAAAAAATTCTGAAAAAATTCCAAAAATCTCAAAAATCTCCAAAAATCAAAAATTCCCAAAAAATTCCCATAATTTCTTTCCAACATTCCCAAAATATCTCAATCCCTAAAAATTTTCCAGAATTTCTACCTTTATTCCAGGACCTCTCTAAGACATCTGCTGCACCTCCATGGGGCGCTTCAGTCTCTGATCCAGCTCCTCCCAGAGTTTCAGCCACCCTGCAGGATCTGCAGGTCTGCCCCTAAAATTCATGCAAATTATTAATTAATTAATCACTAGTGAGAGTTATTAAAAGAAACATTAAAAAATCCTAAAAATCAGAAAGAATCACTAAAAAATTTAGCGAAATCCCCAAAAATCGTTGAGGAAATTGCGAAAAATTAAAAGAAAAATGCACCCCAAAAACATCTGAATACTAAAAATACATAAAAATCTCGAAGAAATCCCTAAAAAATCAGCAAAAAACGAAAGAAAAATCAGCAAAATGCAAAATAAAATTTTCTAAAAAAATACAAAAATTTTAAAAACTGTGAAACAAAAAAATTCACGGGAAACTATAAAATATTTCTTTAAAAATCCCTTTAAAAATTGATAAAAAAATATCTGAAAAACATAAAATCCCTAAAAATCCTGAAAAAATCCTACAAAAACTTCTAAAGCCCATCTCCAAAAATGCATCTTTAAAAAATTCTAAAGAAATTCACAAAAAAGGCTGAAAAATCCGAAACCTGAAAATCCTCAAAAATCTCTTTGAAAAATTTTTAGAAAATCCCAAAAAATCAGAAAATATCTGCAAAAAAATCACAAAAAATCCCAAAATTCCCAAAAATCCCCAAAAATCCCAAAATCTGGATATCTGATGTCCAATAAATCCCCGCATCCTACAAAACCCCTACAAAAATCCCTTGAGAAAATCTGGACAAAAAATCTCCAAAAAATCTGAAAAATCTCCAAAAAATCTCCCATCCAAAATTCCCCCAAAATTCCATGAACAACTCACGGAAAAATACTGAAAAATCCTGATCCCAACAAAATCTCCAAAATGCTGAAATCCCCTAAAAATCCCAAAAACCCTAGAAAAATCCAAAACAAAATCTTGGATCTAGAAAAATCCCATATAAAAAATCAAAAAATGAAAAACAGAAATCTTGAAAAATCTGAAAAAAATCAGAGAAAAATCCTGAAAAACCTGAAAAATCCCCAAAAAATTCCCCTCAAAAAATCCCTAAAACTTCAAAAAATCCCAAAAAATTCCAAAAAAATTCCTGAAAAAATTCCCAAAAAATTTCAAAAATTCCAAAAATCCCAAAAAATTCCCAAAAAATCTGATAAAAAATCCTGAAAACTTCCCTGAAACAATTCCCCCAAAAAATCCCAAAAAATTCCCGCAAATCCCAAAAAGTTCCAAATAAATCTGAAAAAATCCTAAAAATCTCCCAAAAAATTCCCCAAAAAATTTCCCCAAAAAATCCTAAAAAATTCCCCAAAAATCCCCAAAAACTTCCCCAAAAATCCCCCAAAAAATTCCAAAAAATCTGAAAAAAAATCCCAAAAATTCCCTCAAAAAATCCCAAAAACTTCCCCCGAAAAATCCCCAAAAATTCCAAAAAATCCTGAAAAAATCCCAAAAAATTCCCCAAGAAATCCCAAAAATTCCAAAAAATCTGATAAAAAATCCTAAAACTTCCCTGAAAAATTCCCCAAAAATCCCAAAAATTCCCCCAAAAATCCCCAAAAAGTTCCAAAATAAATCTGAAAAAAATCCTAAAAATTCCCAAAAAACTCCCCTAAAAATTTCCAAAAATCCTAAAAATCCAAAAAATTCCCTCAAAAAATCCCAAAAACTTCCCCAAAAAATCCCCAAAAATTCCAAAAAATCTGAAAAAATCCTAAAAATCCCAAAAAATTCCCCAAAAAATCCCAAAAAATTCCCCAAGAAATCCCCAAAAATCCCCCAAAATTCCAAAAAATCTGAAAAAAATCCTAAAAATTCCCTGAAAAATTCCCCAAAAAAATCCCAAAAATTCCCCCAAAAAAATCCCAAACAATTCTGAAAAAATCTGCAAAAATTCCCAAAAAATCCAAAAAATTCCAAAAAAATCTGAAAAAATCCTAAAATTTCCCCAAAATTCCCAAAAATCCCCCTAGAAAATCCCCAAAATCCCCAAAAATTTCCCAGTTTTCCCCTCACCTTGGGCATTCCTGGCAGTGATGTCAGCCCCACTCTGAGCAGGAATTTGGCCACGGGAACCTTCCAGAATCTTGAAAATCCCTCCAAAAAAATCCCAAATTCTGGCAAAATTCCCCAACATGTCCCCGGAACATCCCTCTGAAAAAATGGCAAAAAAGCTACAAAAAATCCTGAAAAAACCTTGAAAAAGCAGAAAAATCCTCAAAAACCTTTGAAAAATCTTGAAAAAATCAGCCTTTAAAATCCTCCAAGAATGCCTAAAAAAATCCCAAAAATCCCAAAAAAATCCCCCAAAAAATCCCCCAAAAAATCCCCAAAAATCCCCCAAAAAATCCCTCAAAAATCCCCTGCAAAAATCCCCCAAAAATCCCCCAAAAAGCCCCCAAAAAATGCTCAAAAAATCCCAAAAATCCCCAAAAATCACTAAAAATCCCCCAAAAATTCCAAAATAATCTCAGAAAAATCTGAAAAACCTCAAAAAAATTTAAAAAAAATCCCCTAAAAATCTGAAAAAATCCCAAAAAATTTAAAAATTGCCGAAAAATCTGAAAAAATTCCCCAAAAAATCTGAAAAAATCTGCAAAATTCCCAAAAAATCCAAAAAATTCCAAAAAATCTGAAAAAAATCCTAAAACCTTCAAAAAATCCCAAAAAAATTCCCTCAAAAAATCCCAAAACTTCCCCAAAAATCCCCAAAAAATCCCAAAAAAATCTGAAAAAATCCCAAAAAATTCCCCAAAAACTCCCAAAAATTCCCCAAGAAAATCCCAAAAAATTCCAAAAAATCTGAAAAATCCTAAAACTTCCCTGAAAATCTCTAAAAATCCCCAAAAAATTCCCCCAAAAATCCCAAAAAAATTCCCCCAAAAAAATCCCAAACTTCCCCAAAAATCCCAAAAATTCCAAAAAATCTGAAAATCCAAAAATTCCCCCAAAAATCCCAAAATTTCAAGAAATCCCAAAAAATTCCAAAAATCTGAAAAATCCTAAAAATTCCCTGAAAATTCCCCAAAAAATCCCAAAAATTCCCCCAAAAAATCCCAAAACAATTCTGAAAAAATCTGCAAAAATTCCCAAAAAATCCAAAAAAATTCCAAAAAATCTGAAAAAATCCTAAAATTCCCAGAAATTTCCCCCAAAAATTCCCCACAAATTCCCACTCTTTCCCCTCACCTTGGCTGCTCTTGGCAGTGACGTCGGCCCCGGCTCTGAGCAGGAATTTGGCCACGGGAACCTCCCCGAGGCGAAGGCGTCGGGCAGGGCATGGATCCCGTCACAGCCCGCGCCCCCCTGGTCAGTTCCAGGGCAGCCCCCACTGGGGCCAGCAGCAGCTGCACGATCTCTGCAAGGGGAGTTATCCCTAAAGCTGAACTCTAAAC
This sequence comes from Luscinia megarhynchos, assembly GCA_034336665.1. Lineage (NCBI taxonomy): Eukaryota > Metazoa > Chordata > Aves > Passeriformes > Muscicapidae > Luscinia > Luscinia megarhynchos. The sequence continues at coordinate 9,841 of JAPFBE010000712.1, read as the reverse complement.
CTCATCCTAGTCCTAAAACCAGATCCCAAACCTGATCCTAAACCTGATCCTGATCCCAAACCTGATCCTGATCCCATTCCCCGGGTCAAGTCTAGGGCAGCCCCCGGGCCAGCAGCAGCTGCACGATCTCTGCAAAGGGGAATTAGATAAACCTGAGCCTAAAGCTGAGCCTGATCCTAAATCTGATCCTAATCCTGATCTCTGATCCTAAACCTGATCCTGATCCCAAATCTGATCCTGATCCCAAACCTGATCCTGATCCCCATTCCCTGGGTTGTCCAGGGCGGCCCCCGGCCAGCAGCAGCTGCACGATCTCTGCAAAGGGGAGTTAGATAAACCTGAGCCTAAACTCTCATCCTAGTCCTAAACCTGATCCTAAACCTGATCCTGATCCTAAACCCGATCCTAATCCTGATCCCGCAATCTGATCCTGATCCCATTCCTGCCCTTTCCCGGGGTCTCCATGGCGTGCCCTCCCATGGGCCAGCAGCAGCTGCACGACTCTGCAAAGAGGAATTAACTAAAGCTGAGCTCTAAAGCTGATCCTGGTCCTAATCCTGATCCTAAACCTGATCCTGATCCCAAATCTGATCCTGATCCCATTCCCTGCTCGCCCTAGGGGCGGCTCCCCCGGCCAGCAGCAGCTGCACGATCTCTGCAAAGGGGAGTTATCCCAAAGCTGAGCCTAAAGCTGAGCCTGATCCTAATCCTGATCCTGATCCTAAACCTGATCCTGGTCCTGGTCTTAACTCTGATCGTGGATCCTTATCCTGATCCTGATTCTAATCCATGATCCTGATCCTAAACCTGGGATCCTAAACCTGATCCCACCTGATCCTGATCCCATTCCTGGCTCGGCCCAGGGCAGCTCCCCAGGGCAGCAGCAGCTGCACGCATCTCTGAAAGTGGGAATTAGATAAAGCTGAGCCTAAACCTGATCCTAGTCCTAATCCTGATGCTGGTCCTAAACTCTGATCCCAAATCTGATCCTGATCCTAAACCTGATCTCACCTGATCCTGATCCCATTTCTGTCAGCTCCAGGGCTGCCCCCCGCCAGCAGCAGCTGCACGATTCTCCTAAAGTGGGATTTAGATAAAGCTGAGCCTAAACCTCTATCCTAGTCTCTAAACCCGATCCTGATCCTGGTCCTAAACCTGATCCTGATCCTAAAACCTGATCCCAAATCTGATCCTGATCCCATTCCTCAGTCATACAGAGCAGCTCCACGGGGCCAGCAGCAGCTGCAATTTACTCTGCAAAGGGGAATTACCCTAAAGCTGAGCCTTTTAAAACCCTCATCCTAGTCCTAAACCTGATCCTAAACCTGAACCTGATCCTAAACCTGATCCTGATCCTAAACCTGATCCCAAATCTGATCCTGATCCCATTCCCGGTTTGCCCAGGGTGTCTCAAGGGCCAGCAGCAGCTGCACGCATCTCTGCAAGGGAGTTATCCTAAAGCTGAGCCTAAACCTCTATCCTAGTCCTAAACCTGAGCCTAAACCTGATCCTGATTCTAAACCTGATCCTGATCCCTATTCCTACTCTCGGTCCAGGGCGGCTCCCTGGGCCAGCAGCAGCTGCACGACTTCTGCAAAAGGAATTAACTAAAGCTGAGCTCTAAACTCATCAGTACTCCTAAACCGATCCTGATCCTGATCCTGGATCCTAAACTCTGATCCTAAACCTGATCCTGATCCTAAATCTGATCCTAAACCTGATCCTGATCCCTAATCTGATCCTGAATCTGGTCCTGATCCCAAATCTGATCCTGATCCCATTCCTGGCTCGCTCCAGAGCGGTCCCCCGGGACAGCAGCAGCTGCACGATCTCTGCAAGGGGGAATTAGATAAAGCTGAGCCTAAACCTCATCCTGGTCCTAAACCTGAGTCTAAACCTGATCCTGATCCTGATCCCATTCCCCGGTCATACAGAGCAGCTCCACAGGCCAGCAGCAGCTGCAGGATCTCTGTAAGGGGATGTTAGATAAAGCTGAGCCTAAAGCTCATCCTACTCTAAACCTGATCCTGATCCCAAACCTGATCCTAAACCTGATCGTGATCCTAATCCTGATTCTGATCCTAAACCTGATCCTGATCCCATTCCTGGCTCATCCAGGGCTGCCCCCTGGCCAGCAGCAGCTGCACTATCTCTGCAAAGGGGAGTTATCCTAAAGCTGAGCCTAAAGCTGAGCTCTGATCCTAATCCTGATCCTGATCCTGATCCTAAACCTGATCCTGGTCCTGGTCTTAACTCTGATCTTGATCCTTATCCTGATCCTGATCCTAATCCAGATCCTGATCCTAAACCTGATCCTAAACCTGATCCCAAATCTGATCCTGATCCCATTCCCTGCCTCGGCCCAGGGCAGCTCCCCAGGCAGCAGCAGCTGCACGATCTCTGCAAAGGGGAGTTAGATAAAGCTGAGCCTAAACCTCATCCTGGTCCTAATCCTGATCCTAAACCTGATCCTGGTCCTGGTCTTAACTCTGATCTTGATCCTTATCCTGATCCTGATCCTGATGCTAATCCAGATCCTGATCCTAAACCTGATCCTAAACCTGATCCCAAATCTGATCCTGATCCCATTCCCCGGTCGTCCAGGGCTGCCCCCAGGCAGCAGCTGCACGATCTCTGCAAGTGGGAATTAGATAAAGCTGAGCCTAAACCTCATCCTAGTCCTAAACCTGATCCTGATCCTGATTCTAAACCTGATCCTGATCCTGATCCTAAACCTGATCCCAAATCTGATCCTGATCCCATTCCTGGGTCATACAGAGCAGCTCCACGGGCCAGCAGCAGCTGCAGGATCTCTGTAAAGGGGAATTAGATAAAGCTGAGCCTAAACCCTCATCCTAGTCCTAAACCTGATCCTAAACCTGAACTCTGATCCTAAACCTGATCCTGATCCTGAATCTGATCCTGAATCTGGTCCTGATCCCAAATCTGATCCTGATCCTAAACCCGATCCTGAACCCAAATCTGATCCTGATCTCATTCCTGGTCGTTCCAGGGCGGCCCCCCGGGCCAGCAGCAGCTGCATGATCTCTGCAAAGGGGAGTTAGATAAAGCTGAGCCTAAACCTCATCCTAGTCCTAAACCTGAGTCTAAACCTGATCCTGATCCTGATCCAAAATCTGATCCTGATCCCATTCCCCGGGTCATACAGAGCAGCTCCACAGGCCAGCAGCAGCTGCAGGATCTCTGTATGGGAGTTAGATAAAGCTGAGCCTAAAGCTCATCCTACTCCTAAACCTGATCCTGACCCTATTCCTGATCCTAAACCTGATCCTGATCCTAAACCTGATCCTGATCCCAAACCTGATCCTGATCCCATTCCCGGGTCGTCCAGGGCGGCCCCCCGGGCCAGCAGCAGCTGCACAATCTCTGCAAAGGGGAATTAGATAAAGCTGAGCCTAAACCTCATCCTAGTCCTAAACCTGAGCCTAAACCTGAACCTGATCCTAAACCTGATCCTGATCCTGAATCTGATCCTGAATCTGGTCCTGATCCCAAATCTGATCCTGATCCCATTCCCGGGTCATCCAGGGCAGCTTCCCAGGCCAGCAGCAGCTGCACGATCTCTGCAAAGAGGAATTAGATAAAGCTGAGCCTAAAGCTGATCCTGATCCTGATCCTAATCCTGATCCTGATCCTGATCCTAAACCTGATCCTGGTCCTGGTCTTAACTCTGATCTTGATCCTTATCCTGATCCTGATCCTGATCCTAATCCAGATCCTGATCCTAAACCTGATCCTAAACCTGATCCCAAATCTGATCCTGATCCCATTCCCGGCTCGTCCAGGGCGGCCCCGCGGGCCAGCAGCAGCTGCACAATCTCTGCAAAGGGGAATTAGATAAACCTGAGCCTAAACTTCATCCTAGTCCTAAACCTGATCCTAAACCTGATCCTGATCCTGATCCTAAACCTGATCCTGATCCCAAACCTGATCCTGATCCCATTCCCGGGTCGCCCAGGGCGGCCCCCTGGGCCAGCAGCAGCTGCACGATCTCTGCAAAGGGGAATTAGCTAAAGCTGAGCCTAAACCTCATCCTAGTCCTAAACCTGATCCTGATCCTGATCCTGATCCTAAACCTGATCCCAAACCTGATCCTGATCCTAAATCTGATCCTAAACCTGATCCTGATCCTGAATCTGATCCTGAATCTGGTCCTGATCCCAAATCTGATCCTGATCCCATTCCCGGGTCGTCCAGGGCGGCCCCCCAGGCCAGCAGCAGCTGCACGATCTCTGCAAAGAGGAATTACCTAAAGCTGAGCCTAAACCTCATCCTAGTCCTAAACCTGATCCTGATCCTAAACCTGATCCTAAACCTGATTCTGGTCCTAAACCTGATCCCAAATCTGATCCTGATCCCATTTCTGGGTCGTCCAGGGCGGCCCCCCGGGCCAGCAGCAGCTGCACGATCTCCGAAAGTGGGAATTAGATAAAGCTGAGCCTAAACCTCATCCTAGTCCTAAACCTGAGCCTAAACCTGATCCTGATCCTAAACCTGATTCTGGTCCTAAACCTGATTCTGGTCCTAAAGCTGATCCTGATCCTAAATCTGATCCTGATCTTAAACTGATCCTAAACCTGACCCCTGCTGATCCCAATCCCAATCCTGATGCTGATGCCGATCCTGATGCTGATCCCCATCCCAATCCTGATCCCAGACTGGATCCTGATCCCAACCCTGATACCAATCCTGATCCTGACTGATCCCAGTCTTGATCCTGATCCAAACCCTCATCCAAATTCAAATCTTGATCCAAATCCAAACTCGGATCCCACATCCTGATCCTGATCCTAATTCTGACACGATCCCAATTCCACTCTGAGTCCTGATTACAAACCTGATCCCAATCCCAATCCCTGATCCTAATCCTGATCCCAAACCCCAATCCCGATTCCAATCCTGAACCTAATCCTAATCCTAATCCTAATCCCAGTTCCAGATAATAATCCCAATCCAACTCAGTCCTGATTCCAATCCCAAACCTAATCCTAATCCTTGATCCTAATCCTGATCCAAACCCTGATTTCAAACTTGAACCCAATTCTGACCCGGATCCAAATCCCAATTCCTCCCCAATTTTTGGCATTTTCCCCCCCATTTTGAGCATTTTTTCCTCTCCAATTTTTGGGATTTTTCCTCCCCAATTTTTAAAATTTCCCCCAACATTTTTTTGGCTTTTCCCCCATATTTCAGAATTTTTCCTCCCAAATTTTCAGGATTCTCCCCAAATTTTTAAGAATTTTTCCTCCATAATTTTTAGGATTTTTCATCTCCAATTTTTAGGATTCACTCCCAAATTTTGGGGGATTTCCTCCCCATTTTTAGCATTTTTTCCCCTCCAATTTTTGAGACTTTTCCTCCAAATTTTTAGAATTTCCCCCAAATTTTTCAGGACTTTTTCCCTCATTTTTTAGGATTTTTCCTCCCCAATTTTTAGGATTTCACCCCAAATTTTTGGGAATTTTTCCTCTCCAATTTTTGGCATTTTTTCCTCCCAATTTTTGGGAATTTCTCCCAAATTTTCCAAATTTCCCCCAAAATTTTTGGCATTTTTCCTCTTCAATTTCCCACCAATTTTTACAATTCTTTCCCCATTTTTTTATGATTTTCTCCCTTTTTTTTTAAATTTCCCCATTTTTTTTCCACTCCCAATTTTTTTCAGCATCTCCCCCTCCCAAAATTTCCCAAAATTTCCCAAAATTTCCCAAATTTTCTCACCCAGGTGTCCATGATTGGCAGCCTCGTGCAGGGGGGTCCAGCCACAATAATCCCGAGGATTTATGGGATGACCCTAAAAAAAAAAAGTGAATTTTGGGGTTTTTTTCCCAAATTTTCAGGATTTTGACCCCCAAAATTTTTGGGATTCACCCCCAAATTTTTGGGAATTTTTTCTCCTGAATTCTTAGGATTCCAGCCCAATTTTTTGGGGATTTTCCCACCATTTTTTAAGATTTTTCCCACCCCAATTTTTGGGATTTTTCCTCCCCATTTTTCAGATTCCATCCCAAAATTTTTTGGATTTTTTCACCCCAATTTTTTGGGATTTTTCAGTCATTTTTTAGGATTTTTCCTCCCCAATTTTTAGAATTTTCCCCCCAAATTTTTTTTTATTTTCTGCCATTTTTTAGGATTTTTTCCTCCCCAATTTTTAGGATTCCACTCCAATTTTTGGGGGGATTCTTCCCCCAATTTTAAGGATTTTTTTCTGCCCAATTTTTAAAATTTCACCCCAATTTTTGTAAATTTTTTGCCATTTTTTAGGATTTTTCCACCCCAATTTTTAGGATCCATCCCCCATTTTTTTGGGGATTTTTATCCCAATTTTTTAGGATTTTTCCTCTTAAATTTTTAGGATTCCACCCCAAATTTTTTGGGATTTTTACCCAAATTTTTAGCATTTTCCCCCCAATTTTTGGGGATTTTTCTGCCATTTTTCAGGATTTCTCCTCTCTGATTTTTAAAATTCAACTCCAAATTCTTTAGGATTTTTCCATCATTTTTTAGGATTTTTCCTCCCCAATTTTTAAGTTTTACACCAAATTTTTGGGAATTTTTTATCCCAAAATTCCAGGATTCCAACTCAATTTTTTGTGATTTTTCTGCCACTTTTTAAGATTTTTCCTCTTTAATATTTTAGTATTCACCCCAAAATTTTTCAGTATTTTTCCTCCCCAATTTTTGGGATTTTTCCTCCCCAATTTTCAGGATTTTCCCTCAATTTTTGGGGATTTTTTTTCCCCCCATTTTTTTTATTTTCCCCCAATTTTGGGATTTTTTTTCCCCCAATTTTTTTTCCCCCCAATTTTTGGGATTTTTTCCCCAATTTTTACAATTTCTCCTCCTCCATTTTTAGGATTTTCCCGCCAATTTTTTAGGATTTTTCCCCCAATTTTTTTTATTTTCCCCAATTTTTGGGATTTTTTCCCTCCCCAATTTTCAGGATTTTCCCCCCAATTTTTTGGGATTTTTTTTCCCCAATTTTGGGATTTCTCCACCCCAATTTTTGGGATTTTTCCTCCCCAATTTTCAGGATTTTCCCTCAATTTTTGGGGATTTTTTTCCCCCCCATTTTTTTATTTTCCCCCAATTTTGGGATTTTTTTTCCCCCAATTTTTTTCCCCCCCCAATTTTTGGGATTTTTTTCCCCCAATTTTTACAATTTCTCCTCCTCCATTTTTAGGATTTTCCCCAATTTTTAGGATTTTTTCCCCCAATTTTTTTTATTTTCCCCAATTTTTAGGATTTTCCCCCAATTTTTAGGATTTTTTACTCCTCAATTTTTGGGATTTCTCCTCAATTTTTTGGGATTTTTTCCCCAATTTTTGGGATTTTTTCCCCCAATTTTTTTTATTTGCCCCCAATTTTTGGAATTTTTCCTCCCCAATTTTCAGGATTTTCCCCCAATTTTCTACGATTTTTTTCCCCAATTTTTAGGATTTCTCCTCCCCCAATTTTTGGGATTTCTCCTCATTTTTGGGATTTTTTCCCCCAATTTTGGGGATTTCCATTTTTTTTTATTTTCCCCAATTTTGGGGGATTTTTCCCTAATTTTTTTTATTTTCCCCCAATTTTTGGGATTTTTTCCCAAATTTTTAGGATTTTTCCCTCCTCAATTTTTAAGATTTTCCCCCAATTTTGGGGGAATTTTTTCCCCCAATTGTTTTTTTTGTTTTGCCCCCAAGTTTTGGGATTTTTCCTCCTCAATTTTCAGGATTTTCCCCCAAATTTTTGGGATTTTTTCCCCCAATTTTTAGGATTTTTTCCTCCCCCACTTTTTGGGATTTTTCTCTAATTTTTGGGATTTTTTCCCCCAATTTTTCTTTCTTTGTTTTGCCCCCAATTTTTGGGATTTTTTCCCCCAATTTTTTTTATTTTCCCCCAGTTTTGGGGGATTTTTCCCCTAAATTTTTTCTTATTTTTCCCCCAACTTTTTGGGATTTTTTTTCCCCAATTTTAGGATTTTTCCTCCCTCAATTTTTTAGGATTTTGCCCCCCTATTTTTTGGGATTTTTTCCACCAATTTTTTTTTGTTTTTTCTCCTATTTTTGGGATTTTTTTCCCCCCAATTTTAGGATTCAACCCAAATTTTTCTTTTTTTTTACCCCCAATTTTTGAGGTTGTTCCTTCCTTTATTTTCAGGATTTTCCCCCAATTTTTTTAGGATTTTTACCCCCCAGTTTTATGGGATTTTTCCTCCTCGGTTTTTAGGATTCATCCCCAAATTTTTAGGATTTTGCCCCCCAGTTTTTGGGATTTTTTTTCTCCAATTTTTAGGATTTTTCCCTCCCTCAATTTTTTAGGATTCCACCCCAATTTTTTTTATTTTACTCCAAATTTTGGGATTTTTTCCCTTCCCAATTTCTTTTCAGGATTTTCCCCAGTTTTTGGGGGATTTTTTCCCCAATTTTTAGGATTTTCCCCCAATTTTTAGGATTTTTCCCTCCTCAATTTTCTGTAGGATTTTTTCTTACAAATTTTGAGATTTTTTTCCCCCAATTTTTTTTGTTTTGCCCCCTAATTTTTTTGCATTTTTCCTCCCCAAATTTTTACAATTTTTCTTCCCACTTTTCAGTATTTCCCCAAATTTTGACGGTTTTCTCCCCGATTTTTCTCGGGGTCGCTTTTTAAGAAATCTCCTCCAAATTTTTTTAAATATTTGGTGAATTTTTAGGAATTTCTGGAATTTTTTGGGGAATTTTAGGGTCTCCCCTCACCTGGTCCAGGTAGAGTCGAACTTTTTTGGGGTCCCCCGATGCAGGCTCTGGTGCAGGGGGGTCTCAACCCCGCTCATCTGGGACGGTTCCACTGTGAGAAATTTGGGGAAAATCTGGAAAAATTTGGGAAATCTTGGAAAAATCTTTAAAAAATCTTAGGAATCTTTGGGGATTTTTGGGGATCTTTTGGAGATTTTGGAGATTTTTGGGGATTTTTGAAAAATTTTAGGATTTTTGGGAAAATTTCAGGTCTTTTGGGATCTTTTAAAAATCTTGGAGGATCTTTTTGAAATCCTTCGAGATCTTGTTACAAATCTTTTAAGCAGTCTTTGGAACATCTTTGGGGAATCTTTTAGGAATCTTTGGGGATTTTTGAAAGAATTTTGGGGGAATTTTGGGAATCTTTTCAGAATCCTTTTTTGATCTTTTGGGGGATTTTTGAAATTCTTTTTGGGGATTTTGTTGCAAATTTTTTAAGCAATTTTGGAACATTTTGGGAGAATTTTTAGAATCTTTGGAGGAATTTTGGGGAATTTCCGGGATTTTTCAGAATTTTTGGGGAATTTTTGGAAAAATTGTGAAGGAATTCCTTGGGGATCCTTTGGAGAAAATCTTTTGGTGAATCTTTTGGGATATTTTCGTGAATCTTTTGAGAAATTCTTTGGTGATTTTGGGGAAATTTTTTGAGAATCTTTTGGAGAAATTTTGGGAAACCTTTGAGGAATTTTGGAGATTTTGTGGGAATTTTTGGGGAATTTTTTGGGAATTATTTTAGCTTTTGGGGAATTTCTTTTTGGAGGAAAATGTGGTGAATTTTTGGGGATTTTTTAAATCTTTGGGGCATTTTGGTGAATATTTGGTGGATCTTTTCAGGAACTTTTGGTGAAATTTTCAGGATGTTTTGGGTGAATTTTTGTGAAATTTTTGGGAATTTTTGGTGATTTTTGGGAAATTTCTTTTGGGAATTTTGGGAGAAATTTTGGGAAACTTTTGAGGAATTTTGGAGATTTTTGGGGAATTTTTGGGAATTATTTTAGATTTTTGGGGAATTTTTGAGGAAAATGTGGTGAATTTTGTGGGATTTTTTTAAATTTTTGGGGCATTTT
>JAPFBE010000711.1:0-31546 GCA_034336665.1 Luscinia megarhynchos | reverse complement strand
ACTTCATCATGAACATCCTGTCCCACCTCATCATGAAACAGGTCTGGGGCAGCCCAGAATAACAAAAAATCCCGCTGGAATTGGCCAGAAATGCAAAAAAATCTCTGAATTGGCACAAAATAACAAAAATCCAGCTGGAATTAGCCAAAATCCTGCTGAATTAGCCAAAATACAAAAAAATCCCGCTGGAATTACCTCCCCAAAATTCACCCCATAACTGGTCCTGAAATTATCCCAAATTCCTTCAAAATCCCCTGAAATTACCCCAAAATTCGCCTAAAGTTGGTCTAATTCCAGTGAAATTATCCCAAAATTCCTCTCAAAAATCCCCCACTGAAATTACCACAGAATTCACCTCAAAATTGGTCCCAAATCCCACTGAAATTATCCCATTCCTGCAAAAAATCCCACTGAAATTACTCCAAAATCCCTAAAAATCCCATTGAAATTACCCCAAAATTCACCCAAAACTGGCCCCTAAAATCCCACTAAATTTATCCCATAATTCTGCAAAAACTCTTTAAATTTCTTAAATATAAAAAATCCCACTGAAACTACCCCAAAACTCACCCAAAACTGGGCCCTGAAGTCCCACTGGAATTATCCCAAAATTCCTGCTAAAATCCTGCACTGAAATTATCCCAAAAATCCTTAAAAATCCCGGGCTGAAATTACTCCCCAGAATTCCCCAAAAATCCCACTGAAATTACCCCCAAAAATACAAAAAAATCCCACCTGAAATTAGCCTCGTACTACCAAAAATCCCCTGGAATTGTCCTCAAAATTCACCCCAAAAGTGGCCCCAAAATCCCATTGAAATTATCCAAAAATCACCCAAAACTGGCCCTAAAAATCCCACTAAATTTATCCCATAATTCCTAGTAAGAATCCCGCTGAAATTTCTCCAAAATAAAAAAATTCGGGCTGAAATTACCCCAAAATTCACCCAAAAGTGGCCCCAAAAATTCCACTGAAATTATCCAGAAATTCTGCTAAAAATCCCACTGAAATTATCCTAAAACTCAAAATCCCTACTGAAATTACCCCCATAATCCTTGCAAAAATCCCTTTTCGGAATTACCCCAAAACTCAAACATTCCCCCTGGAAATTAGCCCAAAACTGGCCCTGAAATCCCACTGAAATTACCCCAAAATACAAAAAAATCCCATTGAAATTAGCCAAAAATACCAAATATCCCCCTGAATTGCCCCTCAAAAATTCACCCCAAATCTGGTCCTGAAATTATCCCAAAATTCCTGCGAAAATCCCACTGAAATTACCCCAAAATTCACCTAAAACTCTTCCTAAAATCCTACTGAATTTACCCTAAAATTTCTGCAAAAATACCCCTGAAATTACCTCAAAATTCACCCCAAAACTGGCCCCAAAATCCCATTGAAATTATCAAAAAGATCACCCAAAACTGGCCCCAAAATCCCACTGAAGTTATCCCATAATTCCTGCAAAAATCCCAGTTGAAATTTCTCCAAAAATCAAAAAATCCCACTGAAATTACTCCCAAAATTCACCCAAAACTGGCCCTGAAGTCCCACTGAAATTATCCCAAAATTCCTGCGAAAATCCCACTGAAATTACCCCAAAATCCCACTGAAATTACCCCAAAATCCCACCTAAATTGCCCAGACTTCACCCGAAACTGGCCCTGAAATTCCACTCACATTACCCCAAAATTCCTGTGAAAATCCCTCTGAAATTACCCCAAAAATTTCAAAAAAATGCTGCTGAAATTACCCCAAAATTCACCCCAAAACTGGCCCCAAAATTCCACTGGAATTATCCCAAAATTCCTGCAAAAAACCCCCTGAAATTACCACAGAATTCACCTCAAAACTGGTCCTGAAATCCCACTGAAATTATCCCAGAATTCCTGTAAAAATCCCACTGAAATTACCCCAAAATCCCTAAAAATCCCACTGAAATTACCCCAGAATTCACCCAAAACTGGCCCCAAATTCCCACTGAAATTACCCAGAATTCACTTCGTCATGAACATCCTGTCCCACCTCATCATGAAACAGGTCTGGGGCACCCCAGAATAACAAAAAATCCCCCTGGAATTGGCCAGAAATGCAAAAAAATCTCGCTGGAATTGGCCAAAATAACAAAAAAATCCAGCTGGAATTAGCCAAAATCCTGCTGGAATTAGCCAAAATACAAAAAATCCCCGCTGGAATTACCTCCCCCAAAATTCACGCCAAAACTGGTCCTGAAATTACCCAGAAATTCCTGCAAAAATCCCACTGAAATTACCTCCCAAAAATTCACCCCCAAAAGTGGGGCTCCTAATTCCAGTGAAATTACCCTAAAATTCCCAAAATCCCCCCCTGAAATTACCACAAAATTCACCTCAAAACTTGCCCCCAAAAATCCTACTGAAGTTATCCCAGAATTCCTGGAAAATCCCATTGAAATTATCCCAAAAATCCCTAAAAATCCCAGTAAAATTACTCCCAAAATTCACCCCAAAAACTGGCCCCAAAAATCCCACTGAAATTACCCCAAAAATCCCGCTGAAATTACCCAGAATTCACCTCTCAAACTGGCCCCCGAAATTCCCGGTGCTCACGGTGATCCAGGCTCCTGACCATGTACTCACAAGCCATGCTTCGTCATGAACATCCTGTCCCACCATCATGAAACAGGTCTGGGGCAGCCCAAAAATCCGGAAAATCCCGCTGGACTTGGGCAGAAATGCAAAAACTCAAGTAAAATTACTCCCCAAAATTCACCCCAAAACTGGTCCCAAAATTATCCCAAAATTCCCAAGTAAAAACTTCACTGAAATTACTCCCCAAAAATCACCCAAAACTGTTCCTGAAATCTTACTGAATATACCCTGAAAAATTCCTGCACCCTCCCTTTAAATTACCACAGAATTCACCTCAAAACTGTTCCTGAAATCTTACTGAATATACCCTAAAATTCCTGCAAAAATCCCCCTTAAATTACCACAAAATTCACCTCAAAACTGGCCCCAAAATCCCACTGAAGTTATCCCAGAATTCCTGCGAAAATCCCATTGAAATTATCCCAGAATTCCTGTGAAACCTCCCCTGAAATTATCCAAAAATCCCACTGGAATTACCCCAGAATTCACCCAAAACTGGCCCCAAATTCCCACTGAAATTACCCAGAATTCACTTCATCATGAACATCCTGTCCCGCCTCATCATGAAACAGGTCTGGGGCAGCCCAGAATAACAAAAAATCCCGCTGGAATTGGCCAGAAATGCAAAAAAATCTCGCTGGAATTGGCCAAAATAACAAAAAAATCCAGCTGGAATTAGCCAAAATCCTGCTGGAATTAGCCAAAATACAAAAAAATCCCGCTGGAATTACCCCCAAAATTCACCCCATAACTGGTCCTGAAATTATCCCAAAATTCCTTCGAAAATCCCCCTGAAATTACCCCAAAATTCGCCCCAAAAGTTGCCCCGAATTCCAGTGAAATTATCCCAAAATTCCTGCGAAAATCCCCCTGAAATTACCACAGAATTCACCTCAAAATTGGTCCCGAAATCCCACTGAAATTATCCCAGAATTCCTGCAAAAATCCCACTGAAATTACTCCAAAATCCCTAAAAATCCCATTGAAATTACCCCAAAATTCACCCAAAACTGGCCCCAAAATCCCACTAAATTTATCCCATAATTCCTGCAAAAATCCCGCTTAAATTTCTCTAATATAAAAAAAAATCCCACTGAAACTACCCCAAAAACTCACCCAAAACTGGCCCTGAAGTCCCACTGGAATTATCCCAAAATTCCTGCTAAAATCCCACTGAAATTATCCCAAAATCCTTAAAAATCCCGCTGAAATTACCCCAGAATTCCCCCAAAATCCCACTGAAATTACCCCAAAATACAAAAAAATCCCACTGAAATTAGCCAAAAATACCAAAAAATCCCCCTGGAATTGCCCCCAAAATTCACCCCAAAAGTGGCCCCAAAATCCCATTGAAATTATCAAAAAAATCACCCAAAACTGGCCCCAAAATCCCACTAAATTTATCCCATAATTCCTGCAAAAATCCCGCTGAAATTTCTCCAAAATCAAAAAAAATCCCACTGAAACTACCCCAAAAACTCACCCAAAACTGGCCCTGAAGTTCCACTGGAATTATCTCAGAATTCCTCCTAAAATCCCACTGAAATGACCCCAAAATCCCACTGAAATTACCCCAGAATTCACCCCAAACTGGCCCTGAAATTCCACTCACATTACCCCAAAATTCCTGTGAAAATCCCTCTGAAATTACCCCAAAAATTTCAAAAAAATGCTGCTGAAATTACCCCAAAATTCACCCCAAAACTGGCCCCAAAATTCCACTGGAATTATCCCAGAATACCTCCAAAAATCCCATTGAAATTACCCCAAAATTCCTGCAAAAATCTTGCTGAAATTACCCCGAAATCCCAAAAAATCCTGCTAAAACTGCCCCAAAATCCCAAAAAGTCCCACTGAAATTACCCCCAAAATTCACCCCAAAACTGGCCCCGAAATTCCCGATGCTCACGGACCTGCACCTGTCCAGGCTCATCATGAAACAGGTGTGAGACCCAAAATTCTCCAAAATTAGCCCCAAAATCCCCCCAATTCATCAAGTGCTGACCCCCAGGTGACCCCAGGTGTGTCCCAGGTGACCCCCAGGTGACCCCAGGTGTGTCCCAGGTGTGGAAGTACCCCAAGGTGTGGGAGGGCTTCATCAGTGACCCCAGGTGTGTCCCAGGTGACCCCCAGGTGTGTCCCAGGTGTGTCCCAGGTGACCCCAGGTGTCCCAGGTGACCCCACTGACCCCAGGTGTGTCCCAGGTGACCCCCAGCTGTGTCCCCAGGTGACCCCAGGTGATCCCACTGACCCCAGGTGTGTCCCCAGGTGTTCCATGGTGACCCCCAGGTGACCCCAGGCGTGTCCCAGGTGACCCCCAGGTGACCCCCAGGTGTGCCCCCCCCAGGTGTGGAAGTACCCCAAGGTGTGGGAGGGGTTCATCAGTGACCCCAGGTGACCCCACTGACCACAGGTGTGTCCCAGGTGACCCCACTGACCCCAGATGTGTCCCCAGGTGACCCCAGGTGTGTTCCCCCCCAGGTGTGGAAGTACCCCAAGGTGTGGGAGGGGTTCATCAGTGACCCCAGGTGTCCCAGGTGTGTCCCAGGTGACCCCCAGGTGTGTCCCAGGTGACCCCACTGACCCCAGGTGTCCCAGGTGACCCCCAGGTGTGCCCCACCCCCAGGTGTGCCCCACCCCCAGGTGTGGAAGCACCCCAAGGTGTGGGAGGGGTTCATCACTGACCCCAGGTGACCCCAGCTGTGTCCCCAGGTGTGTCCCAGGTGTGTCCCCCAGGTGTCCCAGGTGACCCCCAGGTGTGGAAGTACCCTAAGGTGGGATGGGTTCACTAGTGACCCCAGGTGTGTCCCAGGTGACCCCCAGGTGACCCCAGGTGTGCCCGTCCCAGGTGACCCCACTGATCCCAGGTGGTGTCCCAGGTCACCCCACTGACCCCCAGATGTGTCCCAGGTGTCCCCCCCCAGGTGTGGAAGCACCCCAAGGTGTGGGAGGGGTTCATCACTGACCCCAGGTGACCCCAGCTGTGTCCCAGGTGTGTCCCAGGTGACCCCAGGTGACCCCACTGACCCCAGGTGTGTCCCAGGTGTGACCCCACTGACCAGGTGTGCCCCCAGGTGTGGAAGTACCCCAAGGTGTAGGAGGGGTTCATCACTGACCCCAGGTGTCCCTAGGTGACCCCAGGTGTGCCCCCCAGGTGTGGAAGCACCCCAAGGTGTGGAGGGGTTCATCAGTGACCCCAGGTGACCCCAGCTGTGTCCCAGGTGACTCCACTGGGACCCCAGGCGTGTCCCAGGTGACCCCAGGTGTGTCCCAGGTGACCCCACTGACCCCAGGTGTGTCCCAGGTGACCCCTAGGGCTGACGGGTGTGCCCCCAGGTGTGGGAAGTACCCCCAAGGTGTGGGAGGGCTTCATCAGTGACCTCAGGTGTGTCCCAGGTGACCCCCAGGTGTGTCCCAGGTGACCCCAGGTGACCCCACTGATCCCCAGGTGTGTCCCCCAGGGTGACTTCCCATCTGACTCAGGCGAGCTCCCAGGTGTGTCCCAGGCGTGTCCCAGGTGACCCCCAGGTAACCCCAGGTGTGTCCCCCCAGGTGTGGAAGTACCCCAAGGTGTGGGAGGGCTTCATCAAGTGCTGCCAGCGCACGAAGCCGCAGTCCTTCCAGGTGATCCTGCAGCTGCCGCCGCCCCAGCTCAGCGCCGTGTTCGACAAGTGCCCCGAGCTGAGAGAGCCCCTGCTGAGCCACGTGCGGGCCCTGACCCCGCACCAGGTGACACTGGGGACAGGGGACAGCCAGGGACAGGGGACATTGATCTGGGACAGGGGACATTGGTGCTGGGGAACAGGGGACATTGCCCCGAAGCTGAGAGAGAGCCCCTGCTGAGCTGAGCCAAGGGCTCCCTGACCCCCCACCAGGTGACACTGGGGACAGGGGACAGCCAGGGGGACAGGGGACATTGATCTGGGACAGGGGACAGTGATGGGAATAGGGGACATTGCCCCGAGCTGAGAGAGCCCCTGCTGAGCCACGTGCGGGCCCTGACCCCCCACCAGGTGACACTGGGGACAGGGGACAGCCAGGGGGACAGCCATGGAGACAGGGGACATTGATCTGGGACAGGGGACATCGCTGGGGACATCACTGGGGACAGGGGACAGCCATGGGGACAGGGGACATTGATCTGGGACAGGGACAGGGGACATTGATCTGGGACAGGGGACATTGATCTGGGACAGGGGACAGCCATGGGGACAGTGCTGGGGACAGGGGACAGCCATGGGGACAGGGGACAGGCATGGGGACAGTGCTGGGGACAGGGGACATTGATCTGGGACAGGGGACATTGCTGGGGACAGGGTACAGCAATGGGGACAGGGGACAGCAATGGGGACAGGGGACAATGATTGGGACAAGGGACAGCAATGGGGACAGGGGACAGGGGACAGTGCTGGGGACAGGGGACATCCCCTAGGACAGGGGACATGGCTGTGGGGACAGTGACATCGCTGGGGACAGGTGACACACCCAGCGATGTCACACCCCAGGAGACAGGTGACACACCCAGCGATGTCACACACCCAGGGATGTCACACCCCAGGGGACAGGTGACACACCCAGGGATGTCACCTGTCCCCGCCCTGTGTCCCCTCCGTGTCACAGCAAGCGCACATCCCGCTGTCCATCATGGCCATCCTGGAGGCCACCACGCGCCACGAGCCCGAGGGGACACCTGGAGAGGTGGGGACAGGGGAGGGGACACGAGAGGGGACACCTGGAGGTGGGACAGGAGGGACATAGGGGACACCTGGAGAGGTGGGGGACAGGGAGGGGACACGGGGGGACACCTGAGAGGTGGGGACAGGAAGGGACACGAGAGGGACACCTGGAGAGGTGGGGACAGGGAGGGGACACGGGGGACACCTGGAGAGGGACACCTGGAGAGGTGGGGACAGGGGAGGGGACACGAGAGGGGACACCTGGAGAGGTGGGGACACCTGGAGAGGTGGGGACAGGGTGACCCCAGAGCCTTTGGGGACCCCCACTAAAATGGTGGCTTTGGGGTTTTGGGGGTCAGGGTGACCCCAAACTCTTTGAGGACACCTGCACAGGTGGGGACAGGGGGTCAAGGTGACCCCAGACCTTTTGGGGACACCCTAAAAATGGTGGCTTTGAGGTTTTGGGGTTCAGGGTGACCCCAAACCCTTTGGGGACACCTGCACAGGTGGGGACAGGGTGACCCCAGACCCTTGGGGACCCCCAAAAAAGGTGGTTTTGGGGGGCTCAGGGTGACCCCAGACCCCTGGGGACACCTGCACAGGTGAGCACAGGGCTTGCTGAGGTTTTGGGACCCCCCTGGGGACAAGGGACAATTTGGGGTCCCCCCTCACCTGTCCCTGTCCCCCCCTCCCCAGGAGAAGCCCCCGAAACGTCCCAGCGAGGAGGAGCCCAAGGCCAAGGGGGGCCCCCCAGCCCCGGGGGGGGGTCCCAGCTCGGGCTCCTCCCCCTCCGAAGCCCCCCCAGATTTGGGGGGCTCGGACCTGGAGCCCCCCTCCATCTTCATCAGCGTCCCCGAGGACGAGGAGAGCTCGGGGGGAGGGGGGGACGCGTCGCCCCCCGACGCCGCCCTCGACCCCCCCAAGGTGAGCACAACCCCCCTCCCCTTGTTTTGGGGTGCTCTATTTTGGGTGGGATTTCTAACCCCCTTTTTTGGGGTGCCCCATTTTGGGGACATTTTAACCCCCTTTTTTTGGGGTGCCCCATTTTGGGGGGCACATTTCTAACCCCCTTTTTTGGGGTACCCCATTTTGGGGCTCCTTTTAACCCCTTCCTTTTGTCTCCCCAGGACCCCCGCTGGCACGGAGCTCCCCAGGCCCTGCCCCCCTCGTGCAGGCGCTCGCAGCCCCCTCCTCGGAGCCGCCCCCGGCACTCCAGAGCCCCGAGGTGCCCCGGGGGTCCCGATCCCCACCGAGGGCTGAGGGGGCGGGGAGAGCCCCCGAGCCCCCCGAGCCTGGGGGCGGAATAAAAACACCTGGGAGAGGAGTCTGGGCTCGGGCCCGATTTTTGGGGGGCGTGGCTTTGTGTGGGGGTTGGGATGCAGATTAGGGGGCGTGGTCAGCACTCAGGTGTTCGGGGTGGGCGTGGCTTGTGTCCCCTTCGAGCAGCGGTGGGCGTGGCCTCTACCTGGGGCACGTTTTAGGGGCGTGGTTTCTCCATTTTAGGGTGGGGTTTGTGGCATTCGGGGGCGTGGTCTCACCATTTTAGGGCGTGGTTTCCATGTTTTGGAGTGTGGTCTCAGTGTTTGGGGTGTTGTTTCCTCCACTCACAGGTGTGTTCTCATTTTGGGGGTGTGGTTTCCATGTTTTGGGGCGTGGTTTCCATGTTTGAGGGCGTGGCTTGTCACTCACCGGTGTGGTCTCATTGTGGGCGTGGTTTCTCATTTGGGGGTGTGGTTTCCATGTTTTGGGGGCGTGGTCTCTGCCACTCAGGTGTGGTCTCATTTTGGGGGTGTGGTTTTTATGTTTTGGGGTGTGGTCTCTGCCAATGGGGGCGTGGCCACACTTTATATGGACATCCCTCTCAGTGGGCGTGGCCCCGCTCTCATGCTCTGATTGGTCCTCCCCACCCTTTGTGGGCGTGGTCTCTTCCAACAGGGCGTAGCCATACCGTATATGGACATCCCCTCCCCTTTCGGTGGGCGTGTCCCCGCTCTCCTCACGCTGTGATTGGCTCTTCCCGCCCTTTGTGGGCGTGGTTTCCGTGTTTGGGGGCGTGGTTTCCACCACTCACAGGGGTTGTCTCAGTTGGGGGCGTGGTTTCCATGTTTTGGGGCGTGACCACACATTATATGAATGTCCCCGCCCCCTCAGTGGGCGTGTCCCCGCGCTCCTCACGCTCTGATTGGCCCTCCCCGCCCTTTGTGGGCGTGGTTTCCCCCCTCGTGGGCGTGGCCCCGGTGACTCAGCTCCGCCATGGCGGCGGCCGCTCCCGCCCGCGCCTGACGCGGCTTCCGGCGGCGATGGCGGCGGCGGCGGCGGCGCCGGGCCCGGGCCCGGCCGAGGCTCCCGCGGCCGCTCCGGAGCTCAAGAGCCGCTTCCGCACCCGCGAGGGCTCCTACCGCCTGCTGGGCCCCGCCACCGCCGCCGCCGCCGCCGCTTCCTCCGCCGCCGGGCCCGTCCCGGCCGGTGCCGCCCCGCCGGGCCCCGGGGCGCTGCCGCCCGTCCGGCTCTCGGTGGTGCGGCTGGCGCGGAGCCGCAGCCCGCCCGGAGGGAGCGCCGAGCGCAGCCGCGTGTGCTGCAACCTGGGCCGGGAGCTGCATTTCTACGGAGGGGCTGGAAGCGGGGGACGCGGCTGCCGCAGGGTAACCGGGAGAACCGGGAGAACGGGGGGAACCGGGGAGAACCGGGGAGGAGCGGGGATAACGGGGGGGAACCGGGGAGGAGCGGGGATAACGGGGGGATAACGAGGGAGGAGCGGGGATAACGGGGGTTTGGTGGTGATGAGGGAATTGAGGAAAAATGGGGAGAAAAGGTGACCCCAGGGCTGGTGACAGTCACCCCAAGTTTGGTGACAGTGACCCCAGGGCTGGTGACAATGACCCCAGGATTGGTGACAGTGACCCCAAGTTTGGTGACGAAAGTGACCCCAGGATTGGTGGCAGTGACTCACAGGGACTGGTGGCAGTGACCCCCAAGTTTGGTGACAGTGACCCCAGGATTGGTGGCAGTGACTCCAGGATTGGTGGCAGTGACTCCAGGGGTTGGTGGCAGTAGTGACCCCAGGATTGGTGACAGTGACTCCAGGATTGGTGACAGTGACCCCCAAGTTTGGTGACAGTGACCCCAGGGCTGGTGACAGTGACTCCCAGGGCTGGTGGCAATGACCCCAGGGCTGGTGACAATGACCCCAAGTTTGGTGACAGTGACCCCAGGATTGGTGACAGTGACTCCAGGATTGGTGGCAGTGACTCCAGGGCTGGTGACAATGACCCCAAGTTTGGTGACAGTGACCCCAGGATTGGTGACAGTGACTCCAGGGTTGGTGGCAGTGACCCCAAGTGCGATGCAGTGACTGCTGGTGACAGTGACCCCAGGGTTGGTGACACTGACTCCAGGATTGGTGGCAGTGACCCCAGGGCTGATGGCAGTGACTCCAGGGCGAGTGCAGTGACCCTCGGTGGACGGTGATGACGTAGGACTCCGCAAAATCCACCCAGGGGACCCCTGCTAGTGGAGAGGTGGCAGTGGCTCTCAGTGACCTCAGGACTCGGTGACAGACCCTTGGTGGACTCGGTGACAGTGGACTCCAGACCCCGCGAGGACCCTCCCACGAGCCCGCGCTGTCCCATGCGCGCGCGGTGCCAGTTAAAGCCACTGACAGCGACAATGGCAGTGCCAGTGCCAGTGCTAGTGACAGCGATAAGTACCAGTGCCAATGACAGCGACAATGACAGTGATAGTGATGGTGACAGTGACATTGCCAGTTGCCACCAGGCTGGTGGACAGTGCTAATGACAGTGACAATGGCGCCAATGCCAGTGACAGTGATGGTGACAGTGCCAATGACAGTGATGGTGACAGTGCCAATGACAGTGACGGTGACGGTGATAATGCCAGTGCCACCAGGCTGGTGACAATGCCAATGACTAGCGACAATGGCAGTGCCAATGACAGTGACGGCGACAGTGACAGTGCCGCGACAATGCACGCCAGCGACAGTGACAATGCCGGGTGATTAGTGACTAATGCTCGGGCGCCTATCAGCTCGCCGATCCGCAGCCCCCATCTACGTGCGCGACAGCGACAGCAACAGTGACAATGGCAGCATAAAGTGACAGTGATGGCGGCACGCCAGTGACAGTGAGAGCGACAGTGACAGTGACAGGCATGTGACAGTGACAATGCTGGCGACTAGTGACAGCGCCATTGAAACCGAGCCGCTGGACCTGCAGCCACCCAACGACAAGCGATGGCGATTATGACAACGACAGTGCCAATGCCGCGATCGGTGACAGTGATTAGCGCGGGCCGTCCCCATAGCCGCTGGACCCGCAACGCATCGACATCGCGACAAGTGACAATGATTGGAAAGTGACAGTGACAGTGACGGTAACAAAGTGACAATGACAGCGACAGTGACAGTGACAATGCTGGTGACAGCGACAATGGCGGTGACAGTGACAGTGGCTGTCGCTGGACCCAGCAGCTCCATCGACTGGAAGCGCAGCGACAAAGTGACAGTGACAGGACGGTGACAGTGACAATGTACAATGGCAGTGATTAGTGACAGTGACAGTGACAATGCCGTGACAGTGTCAATGGCAGTGACAGCGACGGTAACAGTAACGAAAGTGACAACGCCGCGACAGTGCCAGCAGATTATGACGCTTGTCGCAAGAGTCAGCTGGACCTGCAGCCCCATCGACCAGCGACAGTGACATTGTGCGACAATGGCAGTGACAGTGACAAGCGACAGTGATTAGTGACGGTGGCAGTGACAATGCCAATGACAGTGACAATGCCAGTATTGCGACAAAGACGGTGATCGGTGACAGTAACAGTGACAATGCCGCGATTAGTGACAGTGGTGCTTGTCCCCGCGAGTCGCTGGACCTGCAGCCACCTAACGACCAGTGACAGCAGCAGTGACAGTAACGAGTAACAGTGACAGTGCCAGCGACAGTGATACTGCCGTGACAGTGTCAATGGCAGTGACATGCGACAGTGACAGTGACAACGCCTGTGACAGTGACAGTGATTACGCATTGCCAGCGTCGCGAAAGTCAGCCTGGACCCGCAGCTCTTAATCGACAAGTGACAGTGACAGTAACAGTGACAGTGACAATGACAGTGACAGTGGACAGTGACAGTGCCGATGACAGTGACAGTGACAGTAACAGTGACCACGGCAGTGACAGTGACAGTGACAATGCTGGTGACAGTGTCAATGGCAGTGACAGTGACAGTAACAGTGACAGTGACAGTGGCGCCGGTCCCCGCGAGTCAGCTGGACCTGCAGCCCCATCGACCGTAGTGACAGTAACAGTGACAGTAACAGTGGCAATACTCATTGGCAGTGACAATGACAATGACAGTGACAATGACAGTGACAGTGACAGTAACAGTGACAATGGCAGTGCCAGGTGACAGTGGCTGCTTGAAACCGCAAGAGTCACTGGACCTGCAGTGGCTCATCGACAAAGCGATACAGTGGCAAATGACAGCGTGGCGGTGATTGAAAGTGACAGTACCAGTAATGACAGTGATAGTGACAATGACACCACAGCGACAATGACAAATGGCAGTGACAGTGACAGCACATGACATGTGACAGTGACAGATGCGCGTGACAGTGACAGTGACGCTAAACCCTCGCGAGTCAGCTGGACCCTGCAGCTCTTAATTCTGACCTGTGCGACAGTGACAGTGACAACGCGCAGTGACAGTGACAAATGGCAGTGACAGTGACAATGGCGGTGACAGCGACAGCACCAGAAGTGCCTGTGACAGCAACAGTGACGACAGCGGACAATGCCAGTGACAGTGACACAGTGACAGGACAAATGACAATGCCGGGTGACAGTGACAGGAGCCATCGTAAGCGCTGGACCCGCAGCCCCCATCGGACAAGCGACAGTGCCAGCGACAGTGACTACACGCCGCGACAGTGTCAATGTAGCAGTGACAGCGACAGCAACAGCACAGTGACAGTGACAGTGACAAAGACAGTGGGCGCTTGAACCCTCGCGAGTCAGCTGGACCCTGCAGCCACCTAACGACAAGCGACAGTGACAGTGACAGTGACAGCACCAGTAATGACAGTGATAGGTGACAATGACAATGACAAAGTGACAAATGACAATGGCAGGACAGTGACAGTGACAGTGACAATGCCGGGTGATTAAAGTGATAGTGGCGCGAAAGTCCCTCAGAGTCAGCTTCGGACTCTGCAGCATCTATCAAGCGACAAAGTGACAGTGACAATGCCAGGCTGGTGACAGTGGACAGTGACGGTGACAGTGACAGTGACAGTGCGACAATGCCGCGACAGTGACAGTGGCGCTGAACAAGAGCCGCTGGACCCGCAGCACCTAACGAAGGCGACAGTGACAGTGACAGTGACAGTGACAGTGACAGTGACAGTGATGCTGTCCCCAAGAGCCAGCTGGACCTGCAGCCTCCCACCCACAAGCGCCACAGGCTACATAAGACGAGCCCACCCGCCACGACTTCAACCAGCCCACGGCGGCAGCCACGCCAGCTGCTCGGCCGCCAGGTGCAGTACCTGACCCACACATGACAGGCCGGCTCTTCAACGAGGAGGTGAGGGGCCCCCGGCCACCAGGACACCTTGGGGCCACCACACCCCACACCCCAACACACCAAACCCCACCAACACCCCACCACACCACCACCACCCCACCCCACCAAACCCCCCCAAAAGGACACCTTAGCCACCAGGGAACACCTGGGGCCACCAGGAACACCTTTGGGCCACCGGGACACCCTTGGGGCCACTACCCCACCGGCCACCAAACCCCCAAAAGGACACCACCACATTCAGGACACCTTGGGGCCACCGGGACACCTTGGGGCCACCAGGACACCTTTGGGCCACCAGGAACCCCCCCAAAACACCCCACCACCGACACCCTGGGGCCACCAGGGACACCTTGGGCCACCAGGAACACCTTAGGGCCACCAAACACCTTGGGGCCACCCCAACCAGGGACACCTTAGGGCCACCAGGAACACCTTGGGGCCACTAGGACACCACCACCAAACACCCCACCCACCCCCCCACACAAACCCACCAACACCCCACCAACACACCAAACCACTGGGGCTACCAGGGACACCTTGGGCCACCAGGAACACCTTGGGCCACCAGGGACACCTCCACAAACACCTTGGGGCCACCAGGAACCCCCTGAGCTACCAGGGACACTGGGAACCCCTCAGGGCCACTATATCCCCCTTTGGGACACCCAGGAACCCCTTAGCTAGCAGGGACACCACTGGGGCCACTGGAACCCCTCGGGCCACCAGTATCCCCCTCAGCCACCGCAGTCACCAGCATCCCCCCAGGACCACCAGTATCCCCCAAACAGAACCCTCGGACCACCACTAACTCCCCTGGGGCCACCAGAGACACTCAGACCACCAGTATCCTGGGACCACCAGGAGCCCCTTGGGACCCCACGGGACCACCAGGACTCTCCCAGGGCCACCAGGATTCCCCCAGGTCTTCCCAAAACCCCCTTTAGGATCCCCCATGGGACTACCAGGCCTCACCCCCAGGGCCACCAGGAGCCCTTGATCCCCCATGGGACCACCCAGAACCTCCCCAGGGCCACCAGGAACCCCTTGGGATCCCCCGTGGGGACCACCAGATTCCCAGGGCCACCAGGAGCCCCTTTGGGACCCCCATGGGACCACCAGAACCTCCCCCAGGGCCACCAGGAACCCCTGGGACCCCCCATGGACCACCAGAACCCCCCCCAGGGCCACTGGAACCCCGTGGGATCCCCGTGGGACCCCCAGAGCCTCCCCCAGGACCACCAGGAACCCCCTTGGGACCTCAGGGAACCCCCAGAACCCTCCCCCAGGGCCACACCAGGGTTCCCCCAGGACTTCCCAAACCCCTTAGGATCCCCATGGGACCACCAGGCTCACCCCAGGGCCACCAGGAGCCCCCTCGATCCCCCCATGGGACCACCAGAACCCTCCCCCAGGGCCACCAGGAACCCCTCGGATCCCCGGACCACTCAGAACCTCCCCCAGGGCCACCAGGATTCCCCCCAGGTTACCCAAAATCCCTTTGGGATCCCCCATGGGACCACCAGGATCCCCCAGGCCACCAGAAACCCTTGAGACCCCTATGGGACTACCAGAATCCCTCCCCTCAGGACCACCAGAAACCCCTTGAACCCCACGGGACCACCAGAAACTCCCCCAGACCACCACCAGAAACCCCTTTGGGACCTCTATGGCAACACCAGAAACCCTTTCGGGATTCTTCGATTTTGGGATCCGCCTCTCCCAGCCTCTTAACCTCCCCCGCCCTCGCAGCCATCGACAAGTCCAAGGTGACGCGGTGAAGTAGCGCCGACACGAGCGCCTGTTCCTACGCCCCACGCCAGCGCCACCTGTACCTGCACGACGCCGGAGCAGCCGTGGCAGCCAGCAGCCCCAGTACACGCTGGTCACGAGGGGCTTAGGGTTTCCGCTCTCGCAAGAGCAAGACGCCGCGAACCCCGCTACATGAAGTGGGCGGGCCAGCCGCTGAACGAAGTTCGGCCCGCCCTGACGGCGCCGCTGGCGTCGCGTGAGCCAGGACGGGCGTGGCTGCGGGTGTTCCACTTCTCCTCCATGCTGCTGCAGGGGCATGATCGCCAGCTACCGCCGAGGGAGCTGCTCTAAGCGCTCTGCTGGAGCGCGCGGCCGCTCACGCGGGTCACGCCGGGCGGCGCAGGGATGACCCTGGTCACCCGTGGTGGTCCTTCGCGAGTCAGCGGGTGGCCCGCGGCCACGCCACAGTCGTGGGTCCAGCGCCGGTGGACGATCCTTTCACCACGCGGCAGCCCGCTGAGGATGGCTGATGGGCAGGGCGGGGAGGCAGCCCGAGGAGCCGCTGAGTGGTCACTCACCGCAACGCTCGGCCGCGGACACGCGGATTCTGCTCTCTGGGACCTCACCGAGGGCGTGCTGGACCCTCGCCGCCTCCTCGCGCACCCCGAGCTCCTACATGGGCGGGCGGGTTGCCGGCTTCCTTGATCCCTGCCGCCTCCAGCAGCCTCAGCTCCGGGCAGAGGTCCCCATGTCTCCGCGGAGTCCCCCGTGCTGAAGCGCGAGGCGTCTATGCAGCGGCCTCCTGCTGACTGAGGAAGGAGCACAAGCGTTACCACAGCCTGGGCAACATCAGCCGGGGAGGGGCACGCCGAGACCTCGCAGCGTCTCTGACGCGGCCAGGTGCTGGGCACGGCTGTGCCAGCCTATGCTGCACGAGGTGCCAGCCGCTCGAGCCAGCTCGTCTGCAAAGAGGATCACAAGCAGCGAGAGGCTGACGGTGCTGCTCTTCCTGGAGGATTGCATCGTCACGGGCGTGCCAGGGAGGGGCTCATCTGCACCCTGAGGCGGCCCGGGGTCTCCGTGAGTGCGGGAAAGGTCTCAGAGGGGATTTGGGGGTTCAGGTGTGGGATTTGGGGGGTCTGGGTTACGGTTTTGGGGTGCCAGGAGCTGCAGGTGTGTGTCATTGACAAGCTGCCAGGAGGGCTGATCTGCACCTGGGCACGGCCCAGGGTCTCTGTGAGTGCGAGGGAGGGGATTTTGGGGGATTTTTGGGGGGTTTAGAGGGATTTGGGGATATTTTGGGGGTGCCAGGGAGGCGCCGGGTGTGTATCGTGAGCAAGCTGCAGGAGGGGGCTGATCTGCACCTGTGTGCTCGCCCGGGGTCTCTGTGAGTCGCGGGAGGGATTTTTGGGGGTTTAGAGGGAATTCGGTGGGGTTCAGGTGGGATTTGGGGGATTTTGGGGGTTCAGGTGGGATTTTGGGGGTTCAGGTGGGATTCAGATTTTGGGGTGCTAGGAGCGCCAGGTGTGTATCGTGACAAGCGCTGCAGGAGGGAGGCTCATCTGCACCTGTGCCCCAGGGGTCTCGTGGGAGGGGAGTTTGAGGGGTTCAGGTGGGATTTGGGGGTTTTGGGGGATCAGGTGGGATTTGGGGGGTTTAAAGAAGGGGATTCGAGTTTTGGGGTGCCAGGAGCTGCAGGTGTGTGGCTCGACACAGCTGCCAGGAGGCTGATCTGCACCTGGAGCACGGCCCGGGGTCTCCGTGAGAGTCTTGAGGAGGGATTTTGGGGGGCTTAGAGGGATCTGGGGAATTTTGGGGTGTTTAAAGGCATTTTGGGGATATTTGGGCTGGTTTAGAGGTTTGGGGTCCCAGCAGCAGGACCATGTCAGCGACAGTCTGTCGGGACAGGCTCATCTGTCCCCAGAAGCGACTAGGATTCCGTGGAGTCTGAAGTCCCGGGAGAGGGATTTGGGGGGTTTAGGATGGATTTGGGGAGGTTTAGAGGAGGATTTGGGATGATTTGGGCTCCAGCAGCACCAGGACCATGTCGCGATAATTTGTCGCGTGACTATTTCGTCTCTCCCCGGGTTGTCCCCGTGAGTCTGGGGTCGTCCGGGAGGAGATTTTGGGGGGGATTTGGGGTGGTTTAGGGCGTCTAGGAGGAGCTCATCTGCAGCAGGTTTGTATCGCGATAGTCTGGTCGGACAGGCTCGTCTGTCCCTCGGGGTTCTCGAGGCACTGGGGTGGGGTCTGGGGTCGTCCGGGGAGGGAATTTGGGGTGATTTAGGGGGAGTTTGGGGGTTTAGAGGGGAATTTTGAGGTTCCAGCAGCGCCAGAACCCTGTCGCGATAGTCTGTCGGGACAGGCTCGTCTCTCTCCGGTGCCCCCGTGGGTCTGGGGGCGTCCGGGACGGGATTTTGGGGGGTTTAGGATGGATCTGGGGTGGTTTAGAGGAGATCTGGGGCGATTTTGGGGGGGATTTGGGGATCCTCAGCAGCACCAGGACTGTGTCGCGATAATCTGTCGTGACAATTTCGTCTCTCCCAGTGCCCCCGTGGGTCTGGGGGGCGTCCAGGACAGGGACTTTTAGAGGGGTGTCCGGAGCGAGTTTTTGGGGAACAAATCGCGGATTTTAGGGCCTTGGGGAGGGGAGGAATCCCCGCGATGACGTCACCAAGGAGTGGCATGTGACCGCTGTCCCTCCCCCGCAGGGCCTGTCGTCGCAGAACGGCGGCTCCCCGAGTGGCACCGTGGTGTAGCTGTCACCTGTGTCACCTCCGGTGTCACCCGCCAGGACACGTGTCACCCGTGTCACCCTCTGGGTCACCCGTGTCACCCGCAGTGCCACCCCCGTACTACTGAGCCCCCCCGGCGCTGTCCCCGCGGTGTCACCGCTGTCCCCAGGGTGTCACCACTGTCCCCGCGGTGTCACCCTGTCACCGCTGTCCCCAGGGTGTCACCGCTGTCCCCGCGGTGTCACCGCTGTCCCCAGGGTGTCACCGCTGTCCCCAGGGCGGTGTCACCCCTGTCACCGCTGTCCTCAGGGTGTCACCGCTGTCCCCAGGGTGGTGGCACCACTGTTCCGGGTGGCACCGTCCCCAGGGTGGTGGCACCGCTGTCCCTGGGTGTGTCACGCTGTGTTCAGGGTGGGCACACCTTGTCACCGCTGTCCCCTTGGTGTACACCGCTGTCCGAGTGTCACCACTGTCCCCAGGGTGTCACCGCTGTCCCCAGGCGAGTGAGCACTGCTGTCCCAGGGTGTCACCGCTGTCCCCAGGGTGATGTCACTGGCTGTCCCCAGGGGTGATGGCATCGCTGTCCCCCAGGGCGATGTCACCACTGTCCCCAGGGGTGTCACCACTGTCCCCAGGGCAGTGGCACTGCTGTCCCCAGGGCGGTGGCACTGCTGTGTTCAGGGTGGTGTCACCTTGTCACCGCTGTCCCCAGGGTGATGTCACTGCTGTCCCCAGGGTGATGGCATCGCTGTCCCCAGGGCGATGTCACCGCTGTCCCCAGGGTGTCACCGCTGTCCCCAGGGTGGTGTCACCGCTGTCCCCAGGGTGGTGGCACTGCTGTCCCCGCGGTGTCACCGCTGTCCCCAGGGCGTGTCACCGCTGTCCCCAGGGCGGTGGCACTGCTGTCCCCAGGGTGGTGGCACTGCTGTCCCCGCGGTGTCACCGCTGTCCCCACGGTGTCACCGCCCCGTGCCCGGGGACATCCCCGCCCCCACCCCGTGCCTTCGTCACTTTATTGTCCCCGCGGGGTCACCGCGCGTCCCCCCCACCCTTATTTATACTAAAGAGACTTTTTTGGCACCCGAGTGGCACCGGCGTGTCCGGGGGAGGGGACAGCGCGGGGACAACGAGGCGACAGCGCGGGGACACGCTGGGTGGCGCTTGGGGACACGGATGGACTGGGGACACTGTGGGTGGCACTTGGGGACAGAACTGGGAACACGCTGGGTGGCGCTTGGGGACACGGATGGACTGGGGACACTGTGGGTGGCACTTGGGGACAGAGCCGGGACACGCTGGGTGGCACTTGGGGACACAGATGGACTGGGGACACTGTGGGTGGCACAGGGATGGACTGGGGACACTGTGGGTGGCACTTGGGGACAGCGCGGGGACACGCTGGGTGGCGCTTGGGGACACAGATGGACTGGGGACACTGTGGGTGGCACTTAGACACGGATGGACTGGGGACACTGTGGGTGGCACTTGAGGGACAGAACCGGGACACGCTGGGTGACGCTTTGGGGACAGAACCGGGACACGCTGGGTGGCACAGGGGATGGGCTGGGGACACTGTGGGTGGCACAGGGACACGCAGGGGACAACTCAGGGCGGTTTGAGACACGGGAGGTGGCACAGGGGGACAACTTGAGGGACACAGGGGGTGTACAGGGGGGGACCGTTTGGGGACACAAGAGGGGGTGTCAAAAGAAGTTTAGAAACACCAGGGGGGACACCAGGGACAACTTTGGGACACAAGGGGTGGCACGAGGGACATTTTAGGGACACGAGGGTGGCACAGGGGGAACAATCTGGGGACACGGGAATGGCACAAAGGGGACATTTGGGGACACGGGGGTGGCACAGGGCGACACGAGGACAATTTGGGGACACAGGGGTGGCACAGGGGGACAATTTTGGGACACGGGAATGGCACAAAGGACAATTTGGGGACTTGGGGACACCGGGGGTGGCACAGGGGACAGGAGGGGACATTTGGGGACACGGGGGGTGGCACAAAGGGACAATTTGGGGACACAGCGGTGGCACAGGGGGACAATTGTGGGGACACAGGGGTGGCACAGGGGGACAATTTGGGGACACGAGGGGTGGCACACAGGGACAATTTGGGGACACGGCGGTGGCTTAGAAACACAACATTGCTCGTCCCCTCCCCCCATGGGAGGGGCGTCTGAGCAGGGGGGAGGGGGGCTCAATTTGGGGAGGGGGCGGCCCCCGAAGTCAGATTTTGGGGCGGGGGGCATAAATAGGGGGAGGGGTCCTTAGTGCAAACGTCCCTACAGATAAATTACTAATACGGGGACGGCAGGCTCAGGGGCCCCCACCCTTTGGGGGGTCGCGTCCCGCTTGCCTCGGGGAGGGTCATGGGGGGCACGGGAGACCCCTCCCCAGAATTTCTCGGGGGGATTTGGGGGTGACACACGCTTGGTTGGGACAGCGTCGATGTAGTGGTTTTGGGGGCGGGGGGCTCAGTTTGGGACCCCCCGTGGGGATTTTTGGGGAGGGGTCCTGTGATTTTTGGGGAGGGGTCTCTGTACAGGGAAAGGGGGGGCAAGTGCAACGAAGTGGGGGGACACCTTGGGGACAGTTTGGGGACAGTTTGGGGACACCCCAGATTAGGGGGTCCCGCGCAGGCGGGGGCGCAGGCGGCGCGAGAGCAGCAGACAGTCCTTGGTGGCACCGGGGTGTGGCACCTGGGGACAGCGACACGGTCAGGGCGCGCGGGTGGCATCGTCACCGTTGTCACCGTTGTCACCGTTGTCACCATTGTCACCAACCCCTCCCCCGCGCTGTGTCACCCTCCCAGGTCCCCTCCGGGTGGTGGCACCTCCCCTTCCCCCGTTGTTGGGGACACAAAGGGACACCGGGGGTGGCACTGCCCCGGTGGTGGCAGTGCCAGCGGTGGTGGCAGTGCCCAGGGTGGCCCAGCCGTGCTTGTCACCTCCTCGGGGCTGGTGGCTTTGGGGACATGTCCAGGGTGGCTTTGGGGACAAACCAAGCCTGGGGGTGGCAGTGACAGGGGTGTGGCACTGGGGACATGCCAGAGGTGGCAGTGCTTGGGGGTGGCAGTGACACACGGGTGGGGGAGTGGCAGTGACAGGGGGTGGCAGGGGGTGGCAGTGACACGGGTGGGGGTGGCAGGGGTGGCTGTGCCAGTGCCAGGGGTGGCAGGGGGTGGCAGGGGGGTGGCAGTGAGGTGAGGTGGCAGTGGTGGTGGTGGCAGTGGCAGGGGGGTGACAGGGGTGGCAGTGACATGAGTGTGGGCTTGGGGACATGCCCAGAGGTGGCAGTGGCAGTGGCAGGGGGTGACAGGGGTGGCAGTGACAGGAGTGTGGGCTTGGGGACATGCCCAGAGGTGGCAGTGGTGGTGGCAGGGGTGACAGTCACAGGGGTGGCAGTGACGGGATGGGGGTGGCAGGGGGTGGCTTTGGGGACATGCCCAGATGTGACAGTGCCAAGGGGGTGGCAGTGGGTGGCAGTGGGTGGCAGGGGGTGGCAGTGGGTGGCAGTGGGTGGTGACAGCAGGTGCCGGGACAGGGCAGGGAGTGACAGTGGGTGACAGGGGGTGGCACTGGGTGACAGGGGGTGACACGGGGTGGCAGTGGCAGTGCCAGGGGATGGCAGGGTGTGACACAGGTGACACAGTGACAGTGACAGTGACAG
The DNA here is from genome assembly GCA_034336665.1 of Luscinia megarhynchos. Classification (NCBI taxonomy): domain Eukaryota; kingdom Metazoa; phylum Chordata; class Aves; order Passeriformes; family Muscicapidae; genus Luscinia; species Luscinia megarhynchos. The sequence continues at coordinate 9,469 of JAPFBE010000711.1, read as the reverse complement.
CCCACGTACCCGGGCCCAGAGCAGCGGAGTGCCGGGACAGGGAGTGGCACTGAGTGACAGGGGGTGACAGGGGGTGGCAGTGGGTGACACGGGGTGGCAGTGGCAGTGACAGGGGGTGGCAGTGGGTGGCAGGGGGTGGCACAGGTGACACAGGTGACACAGTGACAGTGACAGCCCCACGTACCCGGGCCCAGGAGCAGCAGAGTGCGGGACAGGGAGTGGCACTGAGTGACAGGGGTGGCACAGGGTGGCAGTGGGTGACACGGGATGGCAGGGTGTGACACAGGTGACACAGTGACAGTGACAGTGACAGTGACAGCCCCGTACCCGGGCCCCAGAGCAGCAGGTGCCGGGACAGGGGGTGGCACTGGGTGACAGGGGGTGGCAGTGGGTGGCAGTGGGTGACAGGGGGTGGCAGAGGGTGACAGGGGTGGCAGTGGCAGTGACAGGGGATGGCAGGGTGTGACACAGGTGACACAGTGACAGTGACAGTGACAGCCCCACGTACCCGGGCCCAGAGCAGCAGGTACGGGACAGGGGGTGGCACTGGGTGACAGGGGGTGGCAGTGGCAATGCCAGGGGATGGCAGGGGGTGACAGGGGTGGCTGTGGGTGGCAGTGGGTGACACAGGTGACACAGTGACAGTGACAGTGACAGCCCCACGTGCCGGGCCCCAGAGCAGCAGGTAGTACCGGGACAGGGGGTGGCACTGGGTGACAGGGGGGTGGCAGTGGGTGACACGGGCTGCCAGTGGGTGGCAGTGGAGTGGCACAGGGTGACACAGGTGACACAGTGACAGTGACAGCCCCGTGCCGGGCCCAGAGCAGCAGGTGCCGGGACAGGGGGGTGGCAGGGGTGGCACTGGGTGACAGGGGATGGCAGGGGGTGGCAGTGGGTGACAGGGAGTGGCTGTGGGTGGCAGGGGGTGACACAGGTGACACAGTGACAGTGACAGCCCCACGTACCCGGGCCCAGAGCAGCAGGTGCTGGGACAGGGGGTGGCAGGGGGTGGCACTGGGTGAGGATGGCAGGGGGTGGCAGTGGGTGACAGGGGAGTGGCTGTGGGTGGCAGGGGTGACACAGGTGACACAGTGACAGTGACAGCCACGTGCCAGACCAGAGCAGCAGGTGCTGGGACAGGGGGTGACAGGGGTGGCACTGGGTGACAGGGGGGTGGCAGTGGGTGGCAGGAGGGTGACAGGGGGATGGCACGGGGTGGCAGTGGGTGACAGGGGTGGCTGTGGGTGGCAGTGGGTGGCACAGGTGACACAGTGACAGCCCCGTACCGGGCCCAGAGCAGCAGGTGCTGGGACAGAGGGGGTGGCAGGGGGTGACAGGGGGTGGCAGTGGGTGACACGGGGTGGCAGTGGCAGTGACAGGGGGTGGCTGTGGGTGGCAGGGGGTGGCACAGGGTGACACAGGTGACACAGTGACAGTGACAGCCCCGATGCCGGGCCCAGAGCAGCAGGTGCGGGGACAGGGGGTGGCACTGGGTGACAGGGGGTGGCAGTGGGTGACACGGGCTGCCAGTGGGTGGCAGTGGGTGACACAGGTGACACAGTGACAGTGACAGTGACAGCCCCACGTACCCGGGCCCAGAGCAGCAGGTGCCGGGACAGGGGCAGCCCCAGGGGGGAGCGGAAAAGCCGGGGGGGCTGCGGAGAGAGCACAGAGCGTCAGCCCCCCCAAATCGCCCCAAATTCCCCCAAAATCCCCCCAAAAAACCCCAAAATCACCCAAAAACCCCCTTACCTCCGTGGGGGGCAGGTGATGGGGGGGCTGCTCCAGCGCCTCCTGCGAGGGGGTTGAGGGGGGCGTGGTCAGGGTTGGACCGCTCCCCCAAAATATTGGGGAATCTTTTTGGCGCTTCCCCAAATTTTGGGAGTCCCAGCTAGCAAATTTGGGGAGGGAAAATGTCCTGGCCCGAAAATGGGGGTATAGAAGGGGGGACAGGGGTCCTGTTGCCCCCAAAAATCACCCCAAAAATATTTTGGGGGTCCCGAGGAATTTGGGGAGCTCCTGGTGATTTGGGGGCGGGGAGGGGTCTGGAGGTGCTGGGGACAACCCGGGGTGGGCTTGGGGACATTCCGAAATCATGAGGGGCCCCAGGGATTTGGGGGGGTCCTGAGGGATTTTGGGGACATTCCGGGGGGGTCACAGGGATTTTGGGGAGGGGTCCTTGCCTGGCGGCAGGGGGCGAGCCGGGCCAGGGATGTCACAGGGATTTTGGGGACATTCCGGGGGTGTCCCCAAGGATTTACAGGGAGGGTCCTTGCCTGGCGGCGGGGGGCGAGCGAGGCCAGGGGTGTCACATGGATTTTGGGGACATTCCCGAGGGGTCACAGGGATTTTAGGGAGGGGTCCTTGCCTGGCGGCGGGGCCGGGCCCAGGGGTCACTCTGCAGCCGCCGCAGTTTCGCTTCCAGTTCCAGGTTGCGGCTCTCGGCCTCCTGCAGGCGCCTGCGGGGCGGGGACAGTTGGGGACACTTGGGGACACCCCCGGGGACACCCCCGGAGCCCCTCGGTGCCCGTTCCCCTGCGCTATGGCCGCGGTGTCACTGTCCCCACCGCAGCTGGGGACACCGGGGACACTGTAGCGGTTGTCACCCTGGTGTCACCCTGGTGTGTCACTCGGGGTCCCCGTTGTCCCAGCTGTCCCCTCTGTCCCTCTGTCCCTCTGCCCTTTCCCCTCTGTCCCTCTGTCCTCTGTCCCTCTGTCCCTCTGTCCCTCTGTCCCTCTGTCCCCTGTCCCTCTGTCCCTCTGTCCCTCTGTCCTCTGTCCCTCTGTCCCTCTGTCCCCCTGTCCCTCTGTCCTCTGTCCCTCTGTCCCTCTGTCCCTCTGTCCCTCCGCTGTCCCTCTGTCCCTCTGTCCCACTTTCCCGCTGTCCCTCTGTCCCTCTGTCCCCTCGTCCCTCTGTCCCTCCGTCCCTCTGTCCCTGTCCCTCTGTCCCTTTCCCCTGTCCCTCTGTCCCTCTGTCCCCTGTCTCTGTCCCTCTGTCCCTGTCCCCTGTCCCTCTGTCCCTCTGTCCCTCTGTCCCTCTGTCCCTCTGTCCCCCTGTCCCTCTGTCCCTCTGTCCCCTGTCCCCCTGTCCCTCTGTCCCTCTGTCCCCTGTCCCCCTGTCCCTCTGTCCCTCTGTCCCTCTGTCCCTCTGTCCCTCTGTCCCCTCTGTCCCCTCTGTCCCTCTGTCCCCTCTGTCCCTCTGTCCCTCTGTCCCTCTGTCCCTCTGTCCTCTGTCCCCTGTCCCTGTCCCTCTGTCCCTCTGTCCCCTGTCCCTCTGTCCCTCTGTCCCTCTGTCCCTCCTGTCCCTCTGTCCCTGTCCCTCTGTCCCCTGTCCCTCTGTCCCTCTGTCCCTCCTCTGTCCCCGCTGTCCCTCTGTCCCTCTGTCCCTCTGTCCCCTGTCCCTCTGTCCCTCTGTCCCCCTGTCCCTCTGTCCCTCTGTCCCTCTGTCCCTCTGTCCCTCTGTCCCTCTGTCCCTCTGTCCCTCTGTCCCTCTGTCCCCCTGTCCCTCTGTCCCTCTGTCCCTCTGTCCCTCTGTCCCTCTGTCCCTCTGTCCCTCTGTCCCTCTGTCCCTCTGTCCCTCTGTCCCTCTGTCCCTCTGTCCCTCTGTCCCTCTGTCCCTCTGTCCCTCTGTCCCTCTGTCCCCCTGTCCCTCTGTCCCCTGTCCCTCTGTCCCTCTGTCCCTCTGTCCCTCTGTCCCTCTGTCCCCTGTCCTCTGTCCTCTGTCCCTCTGTCCCTCTGTCCCTCTGTCCCTCTGTCCCTCTGTCCCTCTGTCCCCTGTCCCTCTGTCCCCCTGTCCCTCTGTCCCTGTCCTGTCCCTCCCCTGTCCCTCTGTCCCTCTGTCCCTCTGTCCCTCTGTCCCCCTGTCCCTCTGTCCCTCTGTCCCTCTGTCCCCCTGTCCCCCTGTCCCTCTGTCCCTCTGTCCCCTGTCCCCTGTCCCCTGTCCCTCTGTCCCGTACCGGGCCAGCCCCTGTCCCGCCGCCCGCAGTTTCCCGAGCTCCCGCTCCAGCTCCTCCCGCCCGCGTCGCTCCTTGGCCAGCGCCTCCCGGAGCTCCGGTACCGACACCGGCACCGGCACCGGGACAGCGACCGGGACCGGCTCCGGGACCGCAGGGACCGCAGGGACCGCAGGGACCGCCACCGGAACCGCCGGGACCGCCGGGACCGCCACCGGAGCCGCCGGGACTGCCGGGACCGCCGGGACCGCCGCCGCCACCTGCGGGAACCGCGTCTGCCTGGGGACCACCGGGATTCGGGATCCCCCGAACCGGGCACGGACCCCGAAATTCGGGACCCCCCCGAACCGGGCACGGACCCCCGGGATCCCCCCGGAACCCCCGGGATTCGGGATCCCCCCAACCGGGCACCGACCCCCGGGATTCCCGGGATCCCCCAACCGGGCACGGACCCTCGGGATTCCCCCGAACCGGGCACGGACCCCCGGAATTCCCGGGATTTGGGATCCCCCGAACCGGACACGAACCCCCGGGTTTAACCGAACCGGGCACGGATTCCCGGAATTCCCGGAATTCGGAATCCCCCGAACCGGGCACGGACCCTGGAATTCCCGGGATTCCCCCGAACCAGGCACGGACCCCCGGGATTCCCGGGATTCGGGATCCCCGAACCGGGATCCCCTTTCCCCCACCGCGTCGGCACCGGAATTCCCGGAATTTCTGGAACTCCGGGATTTTGGGACCCCTCCACACCAGCCACCGACCCTCCCGAAATCCCGGGACCCTCCCCAAATCCCGGGACCCTCCCCAAATCCCGCACCTACCGGCGGTGCCCGGGGGCTCCGTGCCCGGGGGGGCCGGTCCTGGGGAGGCGCCCCCTTGGCCGGGGGGGCCCTTGGGGGGCGGGGGGGAGGGGCCGGGGGCGGGGGGCGCTTTTGGGGGGCGCGGCCGTGGGGGGAGGAGACCCTTGGGTTGCAGGGACCCCTTTTGGGGGGGCGCTGCGGGGGGCGGGAGCCCCTTTAGGTGGGGGGGTCCCGCAGGTTGGGGGAGGGGAGGGGCTTTGGGTGGGGGATGGGATTCTGGGGGGCCCCCCTGGGGGTAGGGGGGGGGGCAATTTTGGGGGGTGTTCCCGTGGGCGGGGGGCCCCCGAGGTGGGGGGGCCCTTTGGGGGAGCCCTTTTGGGGGGGAGGTCCCGTCAGTTCGGGAGGTCCCCGTGGGTGGGGGAGCTCTTTGGGGGGCCCCTCGGTCGGTGCCGGGGGTCCCCGTGGGTGGGGGGGGCTCTTTTTGGGGGGGGGCTCCCGGGGGGTGGGGGCGCCCTAGGATGGGGGGGGCGGGGGGCGTCCCCCTTCGCGGGGGGGTCCCTATGGCCAAGGGGGTCCCGCTGCCCGGGGGGTCCCCGATTCGGGGGGTCCCCCACTCCCCCTCCAGCTCCATGGCCGTGTCCTGGTCCCACTCCTCATCCTCATCCCTCCTCTTCCTCCTCTTCTTCCTCATCCCTAAACCCGGGGGGGCACAGGGGGTGAGGGGGTCACCTGGAGCCCCCCTCCTTTCCCATCCCCCTGTGCCCCTCATTCCCATTGTCCCCCATTGTCCCCCCAATTTCCCTCCCCGTGCCCCCCCGGTCCCCAAAACCCCCAAACCCCCCCGGCCCCCCCAAACTCACTCATGGTCCCTCACGGGCGTGCAGAGTACCCCCACGAACGGGAGGTGCAGCCCCAGCTCGGGGGGTCCCCAGCTCCCCCAGCAGCTCCTGGAGGGGGACACATTAAATATGGGGGGAACACATTAAATATGGGGGGCACATTAAATATGGGGGGACACATTAAATATGGGGGGGACACATTAAATGTGGGGGGGACACAAATATGGGGGGGACACATTAAATATGGGGGGACACATTAAATATGGGGGGACACATTAAATATGGGGGGGGGGACACATTAAATGGGGGGACACATTAAATATGGGGGGGACACATTAAATATGGGGGGACACATTAAATATGGGGGGACACATTAAATATGGGGGGACACATTAAATATGGGGGGACACATTAAATATGGGGGGACACATTAAATATGGGGGGACACATTAAATATGGGGGGGGCACACCGGGGATTTTGGGGGGTCCCAAGTGAGGACTCAATGGATGGGAACACAATTTGGGGGGGTCTCGTGGGGGAATTTGGGGAAAAGGGGTCTGGGGGGAATGGGGGGTCTCTGGATTTGGGGGGTCTCGGGGGGGTCTCAGGGGTGGGAATCTTTTGGGGGGTTCTGTCAAGAGGGGGATCCTGGGATAGGGAAATGGGGGGAGTCCATGGAGGGGGGTCCTGGGGTTATCTCGGGTTTATCCCAGGACCGTCCCTGGTTTATCCCTGGTTTAACCTGGTTCTATCCCGGTCCTATCCCGGTTCTATCCCGGTTCTATTGTGGTTTTATCCCAGTTCTGTCCTGGTTCTATCCCGGTTCTGACATGTTGGCTCAGGCAGTCGTCCAGCACGGTCTATCCCGGGTTTATCCCGGGTTTATCCCGGGTTTATCCCGGGTTTAACCTGGTTCTATCCTGGTCCTATCCCGGGTTAACCCCTCACCTGCTGGCTCAGGCAGTTGTCCAGCACGGTCTATCCCAGATCTATCCCAGGTTTATCCCGGTTCTATCCCAAGTTTATCTCAGGTTTATCCCAATCCCATCCCTGGTTTATCCCGTTCCTATCCCGGGTTTATCCCGCTTCTCACCTGCTGGCTCAGGCACTTGTCCAGCACGGTCTATCCCAGATCTGTCCCCATTTCTATCCCCGGTCTATCCCTGGTTTATCCCGGTGCTATCCCAAGTTTATCTCAGGTTTATCCCAATCCCATCCCTGGTCTATCCCGTTCCCATCCCGGGTTTATCCCGTTTCTCACCTGCTGGCTCAGGCACTTGTCCAGCACGGTCTATCCCCGATCCCATCCCGATCCCATCCCGGGTCTATCCCGGGTCTATCCCGATCCCATCCCGTTCCTATCCCGGGTTTATCCCGGGTCTATCCCGGGTTTATCCCGGGTTAACCCCTCACCTGCTGGCTCAGGCAGTCGTCCAGCACGGTCTATCCCCGATCCCATCCCGGGTCTATCCCGATCCCATCCCGGGTTTATCCCGATCCCATCCCGGGTCTATCGATCCCATCCCGGGTTTATCCCGATCCCATCCCGGGTCTATCCCGATCCCATCCCGGGTTTATCCCGATCCCATCCCGGGTCTATCCCGATCCCATCCCGGGTTTATCCCGATCCCATCCCGGGTCTATCCCGATCCCATCCCGTTCCCATCCCGGGTTTATCCCGGGTTTATCGTTAACCCCTCACCTGCTGGCTCAGGCAGTCGTCCAGCACGTCGAAGTTGGAGGTGTCGGCGGCGCCGGCGGCGCTGGGCGCGAAGGGGGCGGGGCAGCGGCGGAGCGCGCGCCAGCGCAGCCCCGCGAACAGCGGCAGCGCGCGGAAATCGCGCGCGCCCCCGCGGCCCAGGCGCGCGCCCGGCGCGCACAGCAGCCCCCGCACGAGCGCGCGCGCGGCCGCCGGCACCGCCCCGGCCCCGCCCCCGGCCCCGCCCCCGGCCCCGCCCTCCTCGGCCTCGGGCTCCTCCTCGGGCAGGTGCAGGTGGTCCTGGGGGGGGCGGGGCTGAACCAGCGCGTCCCAGTATGATCCCAGTACATCCCAGTATGATCCCAGTATATCCCAGTGCATCCCAGTATGATCCCAGCGCGTCCCAGTGAGTCCCAGTATGATCCCAGTGCGTCCCAGTATGATCCCAGTATATCCCAGTATGATCCCAGTATATCCCAGTATGCTCCCAGTGCCTCCCAGTGCGTCCCAGTGCATCCCAGTATGATTCCAGTACATCCCAGTATGATCCCAGTGTATCCCAGTGCGTCCCAGTACATCCCAGTGCATCCCAGTGCGTCCCAGTATGATCCCAGTGCATCCCAGTATGATCCCAGTGCATCCCAATATCCTCCCAGTACATCCTAGCGCATCCCAGTACATCCCAGTGCATCCCAATATGCTCGCAGTACATCCCAGTGCATCCTAGTATGCTCCCAGTATGATCCCAGTACGATCTCGGTGCGTCCCAGTATGATCCCAGTGCATCCCAGTATGCTCCCGGTGCATCCCAGTGCATCACAATGCATCCCAGTATCCACCCCGTATCCTCCCAGTGCATCCCAGTATCCTCCCAGTGCATCCCAGTATGCTCCCAGTGTGTTCCAGCGCCTCCCAGTCACCCCCAGCACCCTCCCAGTCTCTCCCAGTGCATCTCACTGCATCCCAGTATCTTCCCAGTAATCCCCATTCCCCTTCCAGCAACCTCCCAGTTCCCTCCCAGTGCCCCCCAGCACCCTCCCAGTCTCCCCTAGTCCAACCCATTCCCCTCCCAGTCCCACCCAGTCCCCCCAGTGCCCCCCAGTCTCCTCCCAGTAGCCCCCCAGCACCCCCCAGTCCCTTCCAGTCCCTCCCATTCCCCTTCATTCCCTTCCCAGTCCCTCCCACTCCCCTCCCAGTCCCTCCCAGTTCACCCCAGTCCCTCCCGGTCCCTCCCAGTGCTCCCAGTCCCTTCCAGTCCTTCCCAGCACTCCCCCATTTCCCCCCATTCCTCCCCCAGTCCCTCCACTCCCCTCCCAGTCCCTCCCACTCCCCCCACTTCCCCCCAAAGTCCCTCCCACTCCCTCCCAGTCCCTCCCAGTCCCTCCCAGTGCTCCCAGCGCGGCACCTGGAAGTGCAGGATCTTGGCGTAGGTCTCGAGGACGCTGTCGGCGAAGAACGGGGGGCGCCCGTAGAACATCTCGTAGGCCAGGACCCCCAGCGCCCACCAGTCGCACTCGGGGCCGTAGGAGCGCGAGGGGTCCTCGACCGCCAGCAGCATCTCGGGGGACAGGTAGTCGGGGGTGCCCACGGCCACCGAGGAGCGCACCTGGGGCAGAGGGGACACACAGGGGACATTGGGGATATTTGGGATATTGGGGATATTGGGGATATTGGGGACATTAGGGACATTAGGGGACAGGTAGTCGGAGGTGCCCACGGCCACCGAGGAGCGCACCTGGGGCAGAGGGGACAGTGGGGACAGAGGGGACAGTGGGGGGATTGGGGTCACTGGGGACATTGGGATATTGGGGACAGTGGGGACATTGGGATATTAGGGGACAGTGGGGACATGGGGGGATTAGGAACACTGGGACATTGGGATATTGGGGACAGTGGGGACAGTGGGGACATTGAGGGGACAGGTAGTCGGGGGTGCCCACGCCACCGAGGAAGCACCTGGGGCAGAGGGACACACAGGGGATTGGGGACATTAGGGGACAGTGAGGACATTGGGGGGATTGGGGACATTAGGGGCAAATTTGGGACATTGGGGACAGTGGGGACAGAGGGACACGGGGACAGTGGGGACAGTGAGGGGCGATGGGGACAGTGGGGACAGGTAGTCGGGGGGTGCCCACAACCACCGAGGAGGACACCTGGGGGCAGAGGGGCAA
>JAPFBE010000710.1:0-31554 GCA_034336665.1 Luscinia megarhynchos | reverse complement strand
TATGGAGTCCGGGGTCCTTGGGGGTCTTCTTGGGGTCCCTCACCATGTTCTGGGGTCCCTGGGGGTCCTGGGGGTTCCTGGGGGTCCTGGGGAGTCCCTTTTGGGGGTCCCTTGGGAGTCCTGGGGGGTCCTTTTTGGGCTCCTCCTGGGGTCCTCACCATGTTCTGGGGGTCCTGGGGGTCCTTTTGGGGGTCCTGGGGAGTTCTGCAGTCCTTTAGTCCTGGGGGTCCCTTGGGAGTCCGGGGGTCTCTTGGGGCTCCTGGGGGTCCCTTTCACCATGTTCTGGGGTCTCTTCCCTGTGTCCTTGGGGTCTCAGGGGTCCCTCCCCTGACCTGTGGGTCCCTCTCCCCATATCTGGGGGGTCCCTCCCAGTGCCCTGGGGGTCCCTCACTGTGTCCTTGGGGGTCTGGGGTCCCTCTCTGATCCTGGGGGTCCTCCTCCATATCCTGGGGTCCCTCTCCCTGCCCTGGGGGTCCCCTCACCATGTCCTGGGGGTCCCCCAGGGTCCCCTCCCTTAACCCGGGGTCCCTCACTGTGACCTGGGGTCTCAGGATCCCTTCCCTGACCGGGGTCCTCCCCATAACTGGGGGTCCTCTTCCCTAACCTGGGGTCCCTCCCCCGCGTCTCTGTGGGTCCCAGGGGTCCCTCCCATGTCCTGGGGGGCCTCCTCGTGTCTCTGGGGGGTCCCAGGGTCTCCTCCCCTGACCCGGGGGTCCCTCCCCATATCCCAGGGGTCCCTCCCATGTCCTGGGGTCCCAGGGGTCCCTCCCTCGCGTCTGGGGTCCCAGGGTCGCCCCTAACCCGGGGTCCCTCCCTGTGCTCCTGGGGTCCTTGGGGTCCCTCTCCCCGCGTCTCTGGGGGGGGTCCTGGGTCGCCTCCTTAACCCGGGGGTCTCCCTCGTGCCCTGGGGGGTCCCGGGGTCTCCTCCCCAACTCCGGGGTCCTGGTCGCTTCCCCTGACGGCTCCGTGCCCCCAGGACTCTCGAGCTACGCTGCTCTACACCCATTTCCAGTCGGGTGCTGGAGAACCATCACTGGGTCGTGGGCTTCAAGCTGCAGGGAGAGGAGAACTGCGACATCTGTCGAGGCCTGTCGGCGGCAGCGTGAGCTGCGCCAGGATGTGCGATCCGACATGGTCAGTGTGCAAAACACCCCAAAAAATATCCCAAATGGCCCCGAAACACCCAAAATAGCTCAGAAACACCCGAAATAGTCAAAGCACACCAAAACCACACCAAATAACTCCCAAAATATCCCAAATAACTCGTACACCCCTGAGATCACCCAGCGCAAGCCCAGATGGTCATCGACATGGTCAGTGTATTGCAGAACACCGAAATAGCGAGACGCCCCAAAACACCCAAAACCAATCTCGATAACCCCAAAAACACCACAAAAACATCCAAAATAAGCCCAAAAACACCCCTGAGATCACCCAGCGCTGCGCCAGATGGTGATCGACATGGTCAGTGTGCAGAACACCCGAAATAACTCCTCAAAACACCCCAAAACACGCAAATAACCCCAAAAATATCCCAAATAACCCCCAAAAACACCCAAAATAACCCCAAAAAACGACCCCCTGAGATCACCCAGCGCCAAGTGCCAGATGGTGATCGACATGGTCAGTGTGCAGAACACCCCAAAACACACACCAAACACCTCTAAGAACACCCAAAATAACCCCAAAAACACCCTCAAAAACACCCAAAATAACCCGAAATAACCCCCAAACACCCTAAATAACCCCAAAACACCCCAAAACACCCAAAATAACCGGAATAACCCCAAAACACCCTGAGATCACCCAGCCATGCGCCAGATGGTGATTGACATGGTCAGTGTAGAAACACCCAAACATCCCAAATAACTAAAAACACCCAAAAATAACCCCAAAACACTCGAAATAACTCTTCAAACACACACCAAAACCACCCCAAATAACCCCAAAAACACCCCTGAGATCAGCATACCAGATGGTCATCGACATGGTCAGTGTGCAAACACCCCCAAAAAATATCCCAAATAACCCCAAAAACACCCAAAACCACCCCAAATAACCCCTAAAACACCGGAATAACCCCAAAACACCCCTGAGATCACCCAGCGCCATGCCAGATGGTCATCGACATGGTCAGTGTGCAGAACACCCCGCGTATCATCCCAAATAACCCCAAACCACGCTAAAATAACCCCAAAAACACACCAAAACTATCCGAAATAACCCCAAAACACCCCCCAAAACACCCCTGAGATCCCCCCAGCTGCCAGCCAGGATGGTGATTGACATGGTCAGTGTGCAAAACCACTCCAAAAATAACCCCAGAAACACCTCCGAAATAACCCCCAAAACACACCAAAACCACACCAAATAACCCCAAAAATAGGTCCTTAAATAACCCCTAAACACCCCCTGAGATCACCTACGCTACCAGATGGTGATTGACATGGTCAGTGTCCCAAAACCCCAAATCCCTCAAGTTATAAAACTCCCCAAACTCTCTTCAGACCCCCATCTGTCCTCACGATTCCAGCTCCCCCAGGTCCTGGCCACCGACATGTCCAAGCACATGTCCCTGCTGGCCGACCTCAAACCATGGTGGAGACCCGAAGGTGACGAGCTCTGGGGTGCTGCTGCTGACACCTACACGGACCGCAGATCCAGGTGGGGCTGGGGGCTGAAATGGGGCTGGGGGCTGAAATGGGGCTGGGGGTCTGAAATGGGGGCTGGGGGCCAGAAATGGGGCTGGGGGTGTCTGAAATGGGGCTGGGGGATCTTGAATTGGGGCTGGGGGTGTCTGAAATGGGGGCTGGGGGGTCTGAAATGGAGCTGGGGGTCTGGAAATGGGGCTGGGGGGCTGAAATGGGCTGGGGGGCCTGAAATGGGGCTGGGGGGCGGAAATGGGGCTGGGGGTCCAGAAATGGGGGCTGTGGATCTGAAATGGGGGCTGGGGATCTGAAATGGGGGCTGGGGGTCTGAAATGGAGCTGGGGGGCCAGAAATGGGGCTGGGGGGCTGAAATGGGGCTGGGGGGCCATGAAATGGGGCTGGGGGTCTGGAAATGGGGCTGGGGGTCTGAAATGCTGGGGGTCTGAAATGGGGCTGGGGCTTGAAATGGGGCTGGGGGTCTGAAATGGGGCTAGCTGAAATGGGGCTGGGGGCTCTGAAATGGGGCTGGGGGCTGAAATGGGGCTGGGGGGCTGAAATGGGGGCTGGGGAATCTGAAATGGGCTGGGGGGCTGGGAAATGGGGGCTGGGGGGCTGGAAATGGGGCTGGGGAATCTGAAATGGGGCTGGGGGGCGCGGAAATGGGGGTGGGGGTCTGAAATGGGGCTGGGGGGCTGAAATGGGGGCTGGGGAATCTTGAAATGAGGCTGGGGGCTTGAAATGGGGGCTGGGGGGCTGGAAATGGGGCTGGGGAATCTGAAATGAGGCTGGGGGCTGAAATGGGGCTGGGGGGCTGAAATGAGGTTGGGGGGGCTGAAATGGGGGCTGGGGGCTGAAATGGGGTTGGGGGGCTGAATGGGTTGGTGGGTCACAGGGGTCCCTAAGGGTGTCCCCAGTGTCCCCCCCAGTGTCCCCCAGTGTCCCCAGTGTCCCCAGTTCCCCCAGTGTCCCCAGTTCCCCCAGTTCCCCCAGTGTCCCCAGTTCCCCCAGTTCCCCCAGTTCCCCCAGTGTCCCCAGTTCCCCCAGTGTCCCCAGTGTCCCCAGTTCCCCAGTTCCCCCAGTTCCCCCAGTGTGCCCAGTTCCCCAGGTGACGCCGCCATCCCCAGGTGCCCCCAGGTGTCCCCAGGTGTCCCCAGTTCCCCCAGTGTCCCCAGTGTCCCCAGGTGACGCTGTCCCCCAGGTGTCCCCAGGTGTCCCCAGTTCCCCCAGGTGTCCCCAGTTCCCCAGGTGACACTGTCCCCAGTGTGCCCAGTTCCCCCAGGTGTCCCCAGGTGTCCCCAGTTCCCCCAGTGTGCCCAGTGTCCCCAGGTGACGTTGTCCCCCAGGTGTCCCAGGTGTCCCCAGGTGTCCCAGGTGTCCCCAGGTGTCCCAGGTGTCCCTAGTTCCCCCAGTGTCCCCAGTGTCCCCAGTGCCCCCAGGTGTCCCCAGATGTGCCCAGTTCCCCCAGTGTCCCTAGTTCCCTAGGTGTCTCCAGCTGTTCCCCAGTTCCCCAGGTGTGCCCAGTTCCCCCAGTGTCCCCCAGGTGTCCCCAGCTGTCCTAGTTCCCTCGGGTGATTCGTCCCCAGGTGCTGCGGAACATGGTGCACTGCGCCGACCTGAGCAACCCCACGAAGCCGCTGGCGCTGTACCGGGCGTGGACGGAGCGAATCATGGAGGAGTTCTTCCGGCAGGGGGACCGAGCGGGCTGGGCATGGAGATCAGCCCCATGTGCGACAAGCACAGCGCCTCGGTGGAGAGATCGCAGGTGAGACACACCTGGGACACCTGAGACACACCTGGGACACACCTCAGACACCTGTGATACACCTGTGATACACCTGTGATAGACCTGACACACACCTGAGATACACCTGAGATACACCTGGGACACACCTTGGGACACACCTGTGATAGATCTGACACACCTGTGATACACCTGAGATACACCTGGGACACACCTCAGACACCTGTGATACACCTGTGATACACCTGTGATAGACCTGACACACACCTGAGATACACCTGAGATACACCTGAGATACACCTGGGACACACCTGTGATAGACCTGACACACACCTGAGATACACCTGAGATACACCTGGGACACACCTGGGGACCGAGCGGGGCTGTGCATGGAGATCAGCCCCATGTGCTACAAGCACAGCTTTACCGGTGGAGAGATCGCAGGTGAGACACACCTGGGACACCTGAGACACACACCTGGGATACACCCCTCAGACACCTGAGATACACCCTGTGATACACCTGTGATAGACCTGACACACACCTGAGATACACCTGTGATACACCTGGGACACACCTGGGACACCTGGACACACCTGGGACACACCCAGACACACCTGACACACCTGGGGACACACCTCGTGACACACCTGACACACTCCCAGACACACACACCTGACACACCTGAGATACACCTGGGGGACACCTGAGATACACCTGAGATACACCTGGGACACACCTGGGACACACCTGGGACACACCTGGGACACACCTGGGACACACCTGGGACACACACCTGGGACACACCTGGGGGACACACCCGGACACACCCGGGAGACACACCTGAGATACACCTGAGACACACCTGGGATACACCTGAGATACACCTCGGATACACCTGAGATACACCTGGGACACCTGAGACACACCTGTGATAGACCTGACACACCTGGGACACACCTGAGACACACCTGGGACACACCTGTGACACACCTGACACACCTGGGGACACGACACGGCACTTTGGGCACAGTGGACCCAGCCCCAGTGTGACCAGAAGCCCCAGGTGCAGATCCTGTGATGTCCCCAATGTCCCCAACATCCCCCAGTGTCCCCACGGTGTCCCTGTACCCCGATGTCCCCATTGTCCCCAGTGTCACCGTGATGTCTCTGTGTCACCAGTGTCACCGTGATGTCCCCAATGTCACTCTGATGTCCTCAATGTCCCCAGTGTCCCCTGTCTCTCTCTCCCCAGGTCGGGTTCATCGATTTTGTCGTTCAGCCGTTCTTGGAGGCTCGGGCCGAGTTGGTGTCCCCAGTGTCCCCAGTGTCCCCAATGTCCCCAATGTCCTCAGTGTCCCCAATGTCCCCTAATGTCCCCAGTGTCACTCTGATGTCCTCAGTGTCCCCAATGTCCCCAGTGTCCCCAGTGTCCCCAGTGTCCCCTCTCTCTCTCTCTCTCTCTAGGTCAGGTTCATCCATTTCATCATTCAGCTCCCCTGTGGGAGGCTCCGGCCCGAGCTGCTGTCCCCTAATGTCCCTATGACGCCACTCGATGTCCCCAGTGTCCCCAATGTCACTCTGATGTCACTGTGATGTCCCCAATGTCCCCTCTCTCTCCCCAGGTCGGGTTCATCGATTTCCTGGTGCAGCCGCTGTGGGAGGCCTGGGCCGAGCTGGTGCTCCCAGTGTTACTGTGATGTCACTGTGATGTCACTGTGACGTCATTGTGACGTCACTGACGTTCTCTCTCTGTCTCTCTCTCTCCCCAGGTGGGGTTCATCGACTACGTCGTTCAGCCCCTGTGGGAGGCCTGGGCCGAGCTGGTGTCCCCAATGTCACTGTGCTGTCACTGTGCTGTCACTGTGCTGTCACTATGACGTCACTATGACGTCACTGATGCTCTCTCTCCCAGGTGGGGTTCATCGATTTCCTGGTGCAGCCGCTCTGGGAGGCCTGGGCCGAGCTGGTGTCCCCGATGTCACTATGATATTACTATGATGTCACTGTGCTGTCACTGTGCTGTCACTATGACGCCACTATGACGCCACTGATGCTCTCTCTCTTCCAGGTGGGGTTCATCGATACGCGGTGCAGCCGCTGTGGGAGGCCTGGGCCGAGCTGGTGTCCCCTAATGTCCCCACGTCCCCAGTGTCACTATATGGCTAGTGATGTCACTGTGCGTCACTATGACGCCACTATGACGTCACTGACGCCCTCTCTCTCTCCCAGGTGGGGTTCATCGACACGCGGGTGCAGCCCCCCTGTGGGAGGCTCTGGGCCGAGCTGGTGTCCCCAGTGTCCCCAGTGTCACTATATCACTGTGACGCCACTGTGATGTCTCTAATGTCCCTCTCTCTCCCCAGGTCGGGTTCATCGACACGCGGTGCAGTCAGCTCTGGGAGGCCTGGGCCGAGCTGGTGTCCCCAGTGTCACTATGATATTACTATGATGTCACTGTGCTGTCACTGTGTTGTCACTATGACGCCACTATGACGCCACTGATGCTCTCTCTCTCCCAGGTGGGGTTCATCGACACGCAGTGCAGCCGCTGTGGGAGGCCTGGGCCGAAGCTGGTCTCCCCCGATGCCTCGGGAGATGCTACATGCCGCAGCAGAACCGCGAGTGGTTCCTGGAGCCGCTCGCCTCGAGTCCCCTCGGGCGGGGCTGCGGGGAGGGGCCGGGGCGGGGAGGGAGGGGCGCTGCCTCCCTCCCCGGCCAGTGAGCACTTTGATTTGTTTTACCATGCTTTATCTAACCTCGGGAGGGTCTCGCGTAAGACCGGGTCTCCATTATGACACCATTGAGATTGTTTTTATTTTAATTATTTTTATTGGCATTTTTTAATTTTTAGTTAGTTTTATTGGCATTTTAACATTTGGATCTACTTTATTTGAATTGTTTTATTTTAATTATTTTGATTGGCATTTTTATTTCTCGATTAATTTATTGAATTTTAAAATTTTTAATTATTTTTTATTGGCATTTTTTTATCCTCGGATTAATTTATTGGAATTTTAAAATTTTAATTATTTTTATTGGCATTTTTTATTTTGGATTAATTTATTGGAATTTATTTATTTTAATTATTTTTATTGGCATTTTCGAAATTTGGATTAATTTATATGGATTGTTTTTATTTTAATTATTTTTATTGGCATTTTAAAACTTCAATTATTTTTTTGGCATTTTTTAATTTTAATCATTTTTATTGGCATTTTTAAAATTTGGATTAATTTATTGGGATTGTTTTTATTTCAATTATTTTTATTGACATTTTCGAAATTTGGATTAATTTTTATGGATTGTTTTTATTTTAGTTATTTTTATTGACATTTTAAAATTTTAATTATTTTTATTGTCATTTTCTAAATTTGGATTAATTTATTTCGATGGTTTGTGTTTTAATTATTTTTATTGGCATTTTTAAATTTTAATTATTTTTACTGGGACTTTTAAAATTTGGATTAATTTATTGGGATTTTTTATTTGGATTATTTTTACTTGGATTATTTTTATTTGGCTTGTATTTATTTTGATTATGTTTATTTGGATTATTATGTTTATTTTGGTTATTTTTATTTGAAATATTTTTATTGGGATTGTTTTTCTTTGCATTTTTAAAATTTCGGTTATTAATTGGATTTTTTTAAATTTGGATTGTTTTTATTTGGATTATTTTTATTTCTATTATTTTTTAATTGGGATTTCTTAAAAGTTGGATTGTTTATTTTTATTTGGATTATTATTTTTATTCGGGTTGGTTTTATTTGCGTTCTTTTTATTTGCATTATTTTTATTTGGATTATTTTTCTTTGGATTATTTTTATTTTGGATTGTTCTTATTGGGATTGTTTTTATTTGGATTATTTTTTAGATTTGAACTATTTTTATTGAGATTATTTTTTATTGGCATCGCTTCTATTCAAATTATTTTATTGGAGTTATTTTCTACTGGAATTATTTTTATTTGGATTATTTTTATTGGATTTTTTTTTATTTGGGATCACTTCCATTGGAGCTATTTTAGAGGAATTTTTTCCCATTCAAGATTTTTTTAAATTTTCTTTTTTTTAATTTTTTTTTCCTCTGGAGTTATTGGAATTTTCCCCACTGGAATTTTTTTTTTTATTTTTTTCCATTGGAATTATTTATTGGATTTTTTTTCATTGGATTTTTTTCCGTTATTTTTATTGGGAGTATTTATATGAGATTTTTTAAATTGGAATTCTTTTATCGGAATTACTTTCCTTGGGATTATTTTAATCAGAATTATTTTACTGGAATTATTTATTTTTAAATTTTTTTTAAAACTAATTTTCCTTGGGATTGCTTTATTGGAATGGTTTTCTTGGGATAATTTCAATGGAATTATTTCATTGGAATTAATTTTTATTATTTTTTATCAGAATTCTTTTAATGGGATTATTTCATCAGAATAATTTTTACTGGAATTATTTTATCGGAATTATTTTATCGGAATTATTTTATCAGAATTATTTTATCGGAATTATTTTATCAGAATTATTTTAATCAGAATTATTTTTTATTCAGAGTTATTTTTATTGGAGGGATTTCATTTGGATTCTTTATCAGAATTATTTTTATCTGAATTATTTTTATCTGAATTATTTTTATCGGAATTATTTTTATTGGAATTATTTTTATTGGAATTATTTTTATTGGAATTATGTTAATCGGAATTATTTTTATTGGAATTATTTTTATCGGAATTATTTTTATCCGAATTATTCTTTTCTCGGGATTTCTTTTTATTGCCGTTATTTTATCAGAATTATTTCGATTTTATTCATTTTGGGGATTGATTTGGGGGTTGGGAAAATTTTTATTCTATTTTTTAAAAAACTGGAAAAGACCCAAAAAAAAAAAGAAAAAAAAAAAAGGTGGAGAATCGCCCCTCCCCCCGGGAAGAAAAGGGGGAACCCCCAAAAAGGGGACCCCCCAAATCCGGGACCCAAAAGCCATTGCGGGGGGGTGGGGGAGGGGCTGAGCAGAGACCCCAAATTTGGGGTTTCCCCCCCAAATTCCTCCCCAGTTTTGCACAGGGACCCCCGAATTCCAAATTTGGGGGGGGGGGATCCCCAAACCCCCCGGAGGTGAAGCAATAACGGGACCCCGGTGGGGTCAGGGAGGTTTGGGGGGGTCTGGCCCCCGAAATTCCGATTTATTTTATTTTATTCTATTTATTTTATTTTATTTTAATTTTATTTTATTCTATTTATTTTATTTTATTTTATTTTATTTTATTTTATTTTATTTTATTTTAATTTATTTTATTTCTTTTTGGGGGTCCCCATTTCTGTACTGTAGCATTTCGGGGGGCGGGGGGTCGCGCAGAGTTTTATTTTTGTAAATATTGGGAGATGTGGGGAGGGCGAAGCCCAAAATCCCCCGACCCCTCCCCCCACCCGTCAGCTCCTTCTCGCCCATGGCACAATAAAGAGGAGAATGGGACAGAGTCGAGTCCGGGGATCTTGGGATCTTTTGGGATCTTGGGGAAGCCTTTTGGGGGGCTGGCCTTTTGGGGGTCTCTTGGTTTTTATCTTTTATTATCTTTTGGGGGATCTTTTGAGGGCTTTTGGCATCTTTGGGGGTGGGGCTCTTGGGTGTTTTTTATTTCTTGGGCTTTTTGAGATCTTGGGGATTTGGGGGTCTTTTGGGGATTTTTGTGGCCTTTTGGGGGATTCTTTCTGGCCTTTTGGGATCTTCTTGTTTTTGGGGGGCTTTGAGGATTCTTGGCATTTTTGGGGAGGCTTTTGGGGACGGTTTGGGGTTTTGGGCTTTTTATTTTTTGGGGGGTTCTTTTTGGGATTTTTGGGATTTTTGGGGGGTTTTTGGGGAATTTTATGGTTTTTGGCATTTGGGGGGGTTGGAGTGTTTTTCTGGGATTTTGGGGAGTTTCTTGGTGGGGGTTTCTGGGTTTTGGGGGTTTTTGGGGTCTCGGGCCGCCATGACCGGAAGTGGGGCGGAACCATGGAGGGGGCGGAACCTTCGTGAAGGGAGCGCGGGGCCGGAGGGGCGATATAGAGACGGGACCGGGCGGAACCATTGCGGGCAAGCGGGGGGGAGGCGGACGAGTCCATGGTGGCGGAATGGGGGGGAGAATCCCCCAAATTCTATTTTGGGATCCCCAAATTCCCCCCTGGGATCCCCAATTTTTTTCTGGGATCCCCAAATTCCCCCTGGGATCCCCAAATTCCGATTTGGGATCCCCAAATTCTGTTTTGGGATCCCCAAATTCCTCCTGGGATCCCCAAATTCCCTCTGGGATCCCCAAATTCTGTTTTGGGATCCCCAAATTCCTCCTGGGATCCCCAAATTTCCTTTTGGGATCCCCAAATTCCTGCTGGGACCCCCAAATTTTTCCTGGGATCCCCAAATTTCTTTTTGGTATCCCCAAATTCTGTTTTGGGATCGCCAATTTCTATTTTGGGATCCCCCAAATTTCTTTTGGGATCCCCAAATTCCTCCCTGGGATCCCCCAAACCCCCCTGGGATCCCCAAGTCCCCTCCTGGGATCCCCAAATTCCCTTTTGGGATCCCCAAATTTTCTCTGGGACCCCCCAAATTTTCTCTGGGACCCCCGAACGCCCCCCGGACGCCCCCAGACCCCCGGGTGTGAAACCCTCCCGTTTTTTATTCAGTCACAGCCGGAAAAATTCCGCCGCCCCTCCCCCACCCCCATCCCAAAAAATTCCCCCAGCGCGAGGGGGGAGGGGAAATGGGGCGGCGTGGGGAGGGCGATCCCAAACCCTCCAGGACGGCTCCCAAATCGGGGCCAAACCCCCCCAAAAAAAACGTTGGGATTTTTCACACGGGATTTTCCATCCCCCCTCCCCCACCCGGGAATCAGAGTTACAAAATGATTTTTTTTCTTTCCCCAAGGAAAGGGGGTGGGGGTGGGGGGCAAAAAATTAAAATAATAAAATAAAAGCCAAAAAAAATTTTTCCTCCGGGTCCGGCACGGAGCGAGGGGGAGGGGCGGTTCTCCCCGCCCGGAGCGGCGGGTTTTGGTTTTTCTGTCGTTTCTCGGTCGTTTTTTCTCGGGCTTTTTTTGTTTTTTCGGTTCGTTCTGGGTTTTTGCCGCGGTTTCGGTGTTTCTGGCCGCCCCTCAGCTGCCGTGTAGTGCATGGTGTTGGTGGTGATGGACATGGGCGAGGCCATGGAGAGCGCGGGGCCGCCCATGGTGAACTGGCTGCTGAGCGGGAAGTGCGCGCTGGGCGGGGCTGCGGCCGCGCTGGACGAGCCTGCGGGAAACGCCCGATTTGGGGGGGCTGGGGGGCTTGGGGGGGTTTGGGGGGGGGGCTTAGATGGGTCAGGATGAGATCTGGGGGGAGAAATCCGGGATTTGGGGGGCTGGGGGGCTGGGAGGGGGTTTGGGGGGGGCTGGGAGGGGTCAGGGATGAGATCTGGGGGAGAAACTGGGATTTTGGGGGGCTGGGGGGCTGGGAGGGGTTTGGGGGGCTTAGAGGGGTCAGGGATGGAGTTTGGGGCTCAGAGAGGGGGTTTGGGGGGAGAAATCCGGGATTTTGGGGGGCTGGGGGTCAGGGATGAGATTTGGGGGGGCTTGGGGGCTCAGGAGGGATCTGGGGGAAGAAATCCGGATTTGGGGGGGGTTTGGGGGGGTCAGGGATGGGGGTCTGGGGGTCAGGAGGGGGGTTTGAGGGGAGAACCGGGATTTGGGGGGTTCTGGGGGGCTTAGGGGCTCAGGGATGAGGTTTGGGGGGAGATTGGGGGTTCTGGGGGGCTTAGGGGAATTTTGGGGGTCAGGACGGGGGTTTGGGGGCAGAAACCGGGATTTTGGGGGTTTGGGGGGGTTTAGGGGGTCAGGAGGGATTTGAGGGGATTTGGGGAGTCTGGGGGATTTAGGGGGAATTTTAGGGGTCAGAGAGGGATTTGGGGAGATCTGGAGTTACGGGGGTGAGGTTGGGGATTTGGGGGGTCAGGGATGGGGTTTGGGGGTCAGAGAGGGGATTTTGGGGGGTTTGGGGGGTCAGGGATGAGATTTGGGGGGTTTGGGGGGGTCAGGGATGGGGTTTGGGGGCAGAACCGGGATTTTGGGGGGTTTGGGGGGCTTAAGGGGGGTCAGGGATGGGGTTTAGCGAGATTTGGGGGGTCAGGTTGGGGGTTTGGGGAAAGATTGGGGGTTCTGGGGGCTTTAGGGGAATTTTGGGGGGTCAGGGATGGGGTTTGGGGGATCAGGAGGGGGGT
Source organism: Luscinia megarhynchos (assembly GCA_034336665.1). Taxonomy (NCBI): domain Eukaryota; kingdom Metazoa; phylum Chordata; class Aves; order Passeriformes; family Muscicapidae; genus Luscinia; species Luscinia megarhynchos. Next base: position 18,933 of record JAPFBE010000710.1, on the reverse strand, counting down.
TTGGGGGGACAAATCCGGGATTTGGGGGTTTGGGGGTCAGGGGTGAGATTTGGGGGGTTTGGGGGGTCGGGGGATGGGGTTTGGGGGGTCAGAGAGGGATTTTAGGGGAGATTTGGGGGTCAGGTTGGGGTTTGGGGTCAGGAGGGGATTGGGGGTCAGGGATGGATTTGGGGGGTCTGGGGGGTTTAGGGGAATTTTGGAGGGTCAGGGTGGGATTTTGGGAGATTTGGGGATTTTGGGGATTTGGGGGGTCAGGACTAGATTTGGGGGGATTTAGGAGGTCAGGGATGAGATTTGGGGGGTCAGGGATGGGTTTGGGGGGGATTTGGGGATTTTTGGGAGATTTGGGGGGTCTGGGAACAGGATTTAGGTGGAATTTTTGGGGGTCAGGGAGGGATTTTGGGATATTTTTGGGGGTTTTTGGGGGCATTTGGGATTTCTTTCAGGAGATTTGGGCTCAGGGTCAGAATTTTGGGTTTTTGGGGGATTTGAGGGGGTTTGGGGGGTCAGGAATGGGATTTTGGGGGATTTGAGGGGGTTTGGGGAGATTGGGGATCAGGAACAAGATTTGGGAGTTTTTTGGGGGATTTTGGGGCAGGGAAGAGGTTTGGGGGGAAATTTGGGGATTTTTTGGGGGAGATTTTTGAGGTTTTTAGGGAATTTGGGGGTCAGAGAGGGAATTTGGGGGGTTTTTGGGATTTTTTGGGGAGATTGGGAAGGTCAGGGACAGGATTTGGGGGTTTTGGGGATTGTTTGGGGGATTTTTGGGGGTTTTTGGGGGAGATTGGGAAGGTCAGGGACAGGATTTGGGGTTTTTGGGTTTTTTGGGGGATTTTTTTGGGGGTTTTTGGGGAGATTGGGAAAGGTCAGGGACAGGATTTGGGGTTTTTTGGTGTTTTTGGGATTTTTGGGGATTTTTTGGGTACCTTGCACGATGCCCGTGCTCATGATGGAGCCCATCCTGGAGTGGGTGTGGTTCACGATGCCTGTGTTGGCTGGGGACCCCAAAAATCCCCCAAAATACATCAGGGACCCCAAAAATTTCATCAGGGACCCCAAAAATCCATCAGGGACCCCAAAATTCCATCAGGGGACCCCCAAAATCCCCCAAAAATCCCCCAAAAATTTCATCAGGGACCCCAAAATCCCCCCAAAAATCCCCATCAGGGACCCCAAAAATCTCCCCTAAAACTCCATCAGGGGACCCCAAAAATCCCCCAAAAAATTTATCACTGACCCCAAAAATCCATCAGGGACCCCAAAATCCATCAGGGACCCCAAAATCCCATTGAGACCCCAGAATCCATCAGGGGACCCCAAAATCCCCCAAAATTACATCAGGGACCCCAAAAATTCATCAGGGACCCCCAAAATTCCATTGAGACCCCAAAAATCCCCCAAAAATCCCATCAGGGACCCCAAAAATCCCCCAAAAATCCCATCAGGGACCCCAAAAATTTCATCAGGGACCCCAAAAATCCATCAGGGGACCCCAAAAATCCCATTGAGACCCCCAAAATCCATCAGGGACCCCCAAAAATTCATCAGGGACCCTAAAATCCCATCAGGGACCCCCAAAAATCCCCCAAAAATTTATCAGGGACCCCAAAAATCCCCCAAAATTACATCAGGGACCCCAAAAATTCATCAGGGACCCCCAAAATTCCATTGAGACCCCCAAAAATCCCCCTGCATCCCATCAGGGACCCCCAAAAATGCCCCAAAATCCCATCAGGGACCCCAAAAATCTCCCTAAACTCCACCAGGGACCCCAAAAATCCCATTGAGACCCCTAAAAATCCATCAGGGACCCTTAAAAATTCATCAGGGACCCCCAAAAATCCATCAGGGACCCCAAAATCCATCACGGACCCAAAAAATCCATCAGGGACCCTAAAAATTCTGTCAGGGACCCCAAAAATCCATCAGGGACCCCAAAAATCCCATTGAGACCCCCAAAAATCCATCAGGGACCCTAAAAATCCCATCAGGGACTCCAAAATTCATCATGGGGACCCCAAAAATGTCCCTAAAAATCCATCAGGGACCCCAAAAATTCCACTGTGACCCCTCAAATCTCATTTGGACCCCCCCAAATTCCATCTGAGCCCCCCAAATCTCATCTTGAACCCCAAAAATCCCACCCCTGACCTAAATCCCAGCCTGACCCCCCAGACCCATTTTGAACCCCCCAAACCAAATTTTGGACCCCCAATCCCATTTTTGCCCCCCAGCCCCATTTCCCCCAATTCTCACCCAGGGGATCAGGTTGTTGTGCCCCACGTTGGAGCCCCCCAACCCTCCTGACCCCCCCAAATCCCCTTTGAACCCCAAAAATCCCACCCTGTGCCCCCAATCCCCACTCTGACGCCCCCCAGACCCATTTTGAACTCCCCAAATCCATTTTTGGACCCCCCAAATTCCCATTCTGAGCCCCCCAGCCCCATTCTGATCCCCCCAATCCCATTTTAGAGTCCCCCCAGACCCATTTTGGGAACCCCCCAGACCCATTTCCCCAATCCCATTCCTGACCCCCCCAGACCCATTTTTGCCCCCCAGCCCCATTTTTGCCCCCTGCTCACCCAGGGGGATCAGGTTGTTGTGCCCCCATTTTGGACCCCCCAGACCCTTTTTGGACCCCCCAGTCCCATTTTTTGGACCCCCCAGCCCCATTTCCCCCCCCCCCCCAGACCCATTTTGAACCCCCCCAGACCCATTTTGAACCCCCCAGCCCCATTTTGCTCCCCCCCAATTTTCACCTAGGGGGATCAGGTTGTTGTGCCCCACGTTGGAGCCCCCCTAGACCCATTTTTAGAGCCCCCCAGCCCCATTTCCAGACCCATTTTGACCCCCCCCAGCCCCATTTTTTGCCCCCCCCAGCCCCATTTTTGCCCCCTGCTCACCTTAGGGGGATCAGGTTGTTGTGCCCCATTTTGGACCCCCAGACCCTTTTTGGACCCCCCCCAGTCCCATTTTTGGACCCCCCAGCCCCATTTCCCCCAGACCCATTTTGACCCCCCAGCCCCATTTTTTGCCCCCCCAGCCCCATTTTGCTCCCCCACTCTCACCCAGGGGATCAGGGCTGTTGTGCCCCACTGCTGGAGCCCCCAGCCCCATTTTCTGCCCCCCCCAGCCCCATTTTGGACCCCCAGCCCCATTTTTTGCCCCCCCCAGCCCCATTTTTGCCCCCCCCAGCCCCATTTTTGCCCCCCCCAGCCCCATTTTTTTGCCCCCCCCAGCCCCCATTTTGGACCCCCCAGCCCCATTTTTGCCCCCCTGCTCACCCAGGGGATCAGGTTGTTGTGCCCCACGTTGGAGCCCCCCAGACCCATTTTGAACCCCCCAGCCCCATTCTGGACCCCCCAGCCCCATTTTGACCCCCCCCAGCCCTGTTTTCCCCCGCACATCCCATTTTTGGAGCCCCCAGCCCCATTTTAGAGCCCCCCCCAGCCCCATTTCTCCCCAGTCCCATTTTTGCCCCCTGCTCACCCAGGGGGATCAGGTTGTTGTGCCCCATTTTGCCCCCCCCAGCCCCATTTTTTGCCCCCCCCAGCCCCATTTTTGCCCCCCAGACCCATTTTTGCACCCCCCCAGCCCCATTTTTGAACCCCCCAGCCCCATTTTGCCCCCCTAGTCTCACCCTAGGGGATCAGGTTGTTGTGCCCCACGTTGGAGCCCCCCCAGACCCATTTTGAACCCCCCCCAGACCCACGTTGGACCCCCCAGCCCCATTTCCCCCAGCCCCATTTTGAACCCCCCAATCCCATTTTTTGGAGCCCTCAGCCCTTATTTTTGCCCCCCTGCTCACCCAGGGGATCAGGTTGTTGTGCCCCATTTTAGAGCCCCCAGCCCCATTTCCCACCCCCCTCAGCCCCATTTTGCCCCCCCCAGCCCCCATTTTGAACGCCTCCGCAGCCCCACTTTGGACCCCCCCAGACCCATTTTTGCCCCCCCCAGCCCCATTTTCCCCCCCCCCCAGTCTCACCTTAGGGGGATTCAGGTTGTTGTGCCCCATTTTGACCCCCAGCCCCATTTCCCCCCCAGCCCCCATTTTTGGACCCCCAGCCCCATTTTTTGCCCCCCCCCCCAGCCCCCATTTTGCCCCCCCTCAGCCCCATTTTGCCCCCCCTGCTCACCCAGGGGGATCAGGTTGCCAGTGTCCCCACGTTGAGCCGCCCCGATGACGCTGCTCAGCTCAGGCGGCCGGCATGCTCTGGGAGGGGAGCTTGGGACTGAGAGGGACCCCAAAACCCTTAAAACGGAGAGGGGACCCCAAAACCCCTGGAACTGAGAGGGGACCCCAAAACCCCCAGAACTGAGAGAGGGGACCCTAAAACTGAGAGGGGGACCCCAAAACCCCCCAGAACTGAGAGGGGACCCCAAACCCCAAAAACCAAGTGGGGACCCCTAAAACTGAGAGGGGACCCTAAAACCCCCTAAAACGGAGAGGGGACCCCAAAACCCCCAGAACTGAGAGGGGACCCCAAAACCCCAAAAAACTGCGGGGGACCCCAAAAACTGAGAAGGGACCCCAAAACCCCCCCCAGAACTGAGAGAGGGGACCCCAAAAACTGAGAGGGGACCCCAAAACCCCCCAGAACTGAGAGGGGACCCTAAAACTGAGAGGGGGACCCCAAAAACCCCCTAAAACTGAGAGGGGACCCTCAAAACTGAGAGGGGACCCCAAAACCCCCTAAAAACTGAGAGGGGACCCCAAAACCCCCAAAACTGAGAGGGGGACCCCAAAACCCCCCAGAACTGAGAGGGGAGGGGAGCACCCCAAAACTGAGAGAGAGGGAACCCCAAAACTTAGGGGAGGGGCAGCACCCCAGAACTGAGAGGGGGACCCCCAAACCACCTTAAAAACTGAGAGGGGACCCCCCGAAACCCCCCCCAGGACCCCCCCCAAACCCCCCCCAACCTCTTTTAAGATTCCCCCAACCCATTTTTAGGACCCCCCCCAAACCCCCCCCAGGACCCCCCCCAAATCTCCCCCCAGGACCCCCTAAATCCCTTTTGGGACCCCCCAAACCCCCCTCCAGGACCCCCCCAACCCCTTTTAAGACCCCCCCAAACCCCCCCTGAGCCCCCCCTAAACCCCCTTTTAAAATTCCCCCCCAACCCCCCTAAGCCCCCTTTTTTGGGACCCCCCCCAAACCCCTTTTTAAGACCCCCCCCAACCCCCCCCAAACCCATTTTAGGCTCCCCCCAACCCCCCCCAGGACCCCCCCAACCCCCTCCAAACCCCCCTTTTGGGACCCCCCCCAACTCCCCCCAGGACCCCCCAACCCCCCCTAAGTCCCTTTTGGGACCCCCCAAACCCATTTTAGACCCCCCCAAGCCCCTTTTTGGGCCCCCCCCAACACCCCCCCAAACTCCCCTAAGCCCCCTTTTTGGGACCCGCCCAACCCCCCCCAAGTCCCTTTTGGGACCCCCCCAAAGTACTTTAGACTCCCCAAGCCCATTTTAGGGCCCCCCACGACCCCCCCAACCTCCCCCCAAGCCCATTTTTAGCCCCCCCCAAACCCATTTTAGCCCCCCCCAAGCCCATTTTAGACCCCCCAAGCCCGTTTTTAGGCCCCCCCCCAAGCCTGTTTTTAGGCCCCCCCCAAGCCCCCCCAACCCCCCCCAAGCCCATTTTAGCCCCCCCAAAACCCATTTTAGCCCCCCCCAAGCCCATTTTAGACCCCCCAAGCCCGTTTTTAGGCCCCCCCCCAACCCCCCTTAAGCCTATTTTGCCCCCCTGCATCGCACTGGGCACGGCCACGCCCGAGTTGAGGCTGTAGCGCCGCCCGAGCCCCCACATGTTCTCCGAGGGGGAGGCGTAGTGAGAGCCAGCGAGGGCGGTGCCCGTGTACCTGGGGAGTGGCAGGGCTGGGACCCCTGCACCCCAAATCCCACCCGACCCCCCCCCTGCACCCCAAATCCCACCTGACCCCCCCTGCACCCCCAATCCCACCCGGACCCCCCTGCACCCCAAATCCCACCCGACCCCCCCTGCACCCCCAAATCCCACCCGACCCCAAAAATCCCACCTGACCCCCCTGCACCCCCCAAATCCCCACCCGGACCCCCCTCGCACCCCCAAAGCCCACCCGACCCCAAAAAATCCCACCCGGACCCCCCTGCACCCGGGGAAATCCCACCCGGACCCCCTGCACTCCCCCAATCCCACCCCTAAAATCCCACCCGACCCCCCTGCACCCCCAAATCCCACCCGGCCCCCTGCACCCCCAAATCCCACCTGGCCCCCCCTGCACCCCCCAAATCCCACCCCGGCTAAATCCCACCCCCTGCACCCCAAAGCCCACCCGACCCCAAAATCCCACCCCGACCCCAAAAATCCCACCCGGACTCCAAAAATCCCATCCCAAACCCCCCAACCCCACCCCAAACCTCCCCCCCAGACCCCAAAAATCCCCCCCACAAACCCCAAAAATCCCACCCCAAACCTCCCCCCAGACCCCAAAAATCCCCCCCCACAAACCCCCAAAAAATCCCACCCAAATCCCCAAATCCCACCCGACTCAAATCCCACCCAGACCCCAAAAAATCCCACTCCAAACCCCCCCCAGCACCCCCCAAATCCCACTCGGACCCTCCCAAAAATCCCACCCGACCCCAAATCCCCCCACAAACCCCTCAAAAATCCCACCCAGACCCCCAAAAATCCCACCCGACCCCCCAAACTCGCCCCAGACCCCCCAGCACCCCCCAAATCCCACCCTGGACCCCATAAATCCCACCCCAAACCCCCAAAAAATCCCACCCCAAACCCTCCCCCTGACCCCCTAAAAATCCCACCCCGGACCCCCAAAAATCCCCCCCACAAACTCCAAAAATCCCACCCAGACCCCCCTCGGACACCCAAATCCCACCCTGGACCCCATAAATCCCACCCCAAACCCCAAAAATCCCACCCCAAACCCTCCCCTGGACCCCCAAAAATCCCACTCGGACCCCAAAAATCCCACCCGACCCCCCCAAATCCCACCCGACCCCCCCAGCACCCCCCAAATCCCACCCTGGACCCCATAAATCCCACCCCAAACCCCCAAAAAATCCCACCCCAAACCCCTCCCCTGACCCCCCAAAAATCCCACCCCGGACCCCAAAAAATCCCCCCCACAAACTCCAAAAATCCCACCCAGACCCCCCCTCGGACACCCAAATCCCACCCAGACCCCAAAAATCCCCCCCACAAACCCCTCCCCCTGAACCCCCAAAAATTCCCTTCTAAACCCCCCAAATCCTCCCCCAAACCCCCCAAAAATCCCCCCAAAATCCCCCCCCAAATCCCACAAATCCCATTCTGAACCCCCAAAAATCCCCCCAAACCCCCCCTGAACACCCCAAATCCCACCCCAAACCCCAAAAACTCCGCACCCTGAACCCCCCAAACCCCATCCCAAACCCCCCTGAACCCCAAAAAATCCCACCCCAAACCCCCCCCAAATCCCCCCCAAAGCCCCCCTAGACCCCCCAAATCCCCCCCCAAAACCCCCCAAAAACCCCCAGCCTGAACCCCCAGAAATCCCTTTTCTAAGCCCCCCAAACCCCCAAATCCCACCCCAAACCCCCCAACCCCAAAAATCCCACCCCAAACCCCCCCAAACTCTAAAGCCCCCTAGACCCCCAAATCCCCCCCCCCAAACCCCCAAAAACCCCAGCCTGAACCCCAGAAATCCCTTTCTAAGCCCCCCAAACCCCCACCCCAAACCCCCCCGAACCCCAAAAAAATCCCACCCCTAACCCCCCCAAATCCCACCCCCAACCCCCCCAAATCCCACCCCAAACCCCCCTGAGCCCCCCAAATCCCACCCCCAAAGCCCACCCTGAGCCCCCCAAACCCCACCCTGAGCCCCCCCAAACCCCCCAAATCTCACCCCAAACCCCCTGAACCCCCAAAAATCCCACCCCAAACCCCCCAAATCCCCCCACAAATCCCATCCTGAGCCCCCCTGAACCCCCCCAAATCCCACCCCAAACCCCCTGAACCCCCACAAATCCCATCCTGAGCCCCCCCTGAACCCCCCAAATCCCCCCCCAAATCCCACCCTGAGCCCCCCCCAAACCCCCCCAAATCCCACCCAAATCCCACCCCAGCCCCCCCCAATCCCCCCCCCCAAATCCCACCCTGAGCCCCCCCAAACCCCCCCAAATCCCACCCCAAATCCCACCCTGAGCCCCCCCAAATCCCCCCCCACAAATCCCACCCTGAGCCCCCCTGAACCCCCCCAAATCCCACCCCCAAACCCCCTGAACCCCCCCAAATCCCCCCCAAATCCCACCCCAAAGCTCCCCCAAACCCCACCCCAAAGCCCCCCACCCCTCACAAATCCCACCCTGAGCCCCCCAAATCCCACCCTGAGCCCCCCAAACCCCCCAAATCCCACCCTGAGCCCCCCAAACCCCCCAAATCCCCCCCAAATCCCCCCAAACCCCCCAAATCCCACCCTGAGCCCCCCCCCAATCCCCCCCCAAATCCCACCCTGAGCTCCCCCCCAAATCCCACCCTGAGCCCCCAAACCCCCCAAAGTCCCACCCCTGAGCCCCCCAAACCCCCAAATCCCCCCCAAATCCCACCCTGAGCCCCCCCAAACACCACCCCAAATCCCCCCAAACCCCCCCAGACCCCACCCCTAAAGCCCCCCAAACCCCACCCCCAAAGCCCACCCCAAACCCCCCAAATCCCACCCCCTAACCCCCCCAAATCCCACTCTCTGAGCTCCCCCAATCCCCCCTGAGCCCCCCATTCCCCTCCCCCACCTGAAGAAGGGGTTTTTCAGGTCCAGCAGGTTGGAGGATTTGGAGCCCGTCTGGTCAACCTGGGCCACGATGCTGATGTCATAGCTCTGCCTGGGGGATGGGCGTGAGAGCCCGACGGGCTGGGACCCCGAAACGGGATGGGACCCCAAAACGGGCTGGGACCCCGAAATGGGGATGGGGAACCCAAAACGGGCTGGGGAACCCAAAAAATGGGGATGGGGAACCCAAAAAATGGGGATGGGGAACACAAAAATGGGGGTGGGGACCCAAAATGGGGATGGGGAACCCCAAAACGGGCTGGGGACCCCAAACTGGGATGGGGACCCCAAAAAATGGGGGATGGGGACCCCCGAAATGGGATGGGGAACACAAATGGGGATGGGGACCCCAAAATGGGATGGGGACCCCAAAACGGGATGGGACCCCAAAATGGGGATGGGGAACACAAAAACGGGATGCGGACCCCAAAAATGGGGATGGGGAACCCAGAAATGGGGGAGGGGGACCCCAAAATGGGATGGGACCCCAAAATGGGGATGGGGACCCCAAAAATGGGGATGGGGAACCCAAAAATGGGATGGGGAACCCCAAAAATGGGGATGGGGACCCAAAAACGGGGATGGGGACTCCAAAATGGGATGGGGACCCCCAAAAAATCGGGATGGGGGAACCCAAAATGGGGATGGGACCCCAAATGGGATGGGGACCCCAAAAATGGGGGATGGGGACCCCAAAATGGGGATGGGGACCCCCAAAAATGGGGATGGGGAATCCAAATGGGGATGGGGACCCCCAAATGGGATGGGACCCCAAAAATGGGATGGGGAACCCAAAAATGGGATGGGGGAACCCAAAAATGGGGATGGGGAACACAAAAATGGGGATGGGGACCCAAAATGGGATGGGGACCCAAAAATGGGGATGGGGAACTCCGAAATGGGGATGGGGAACCCAGAAATGGGGAGGGGGACCCCAAAATGGGATGGGACCCCAAAATGGGATGGGGACCCCAAAATGGATGGGAACCCAAAATGGGGATGGGGAACCCAGAAATGGAGGGGGACCCCAAAACGGATGGGACCCCTAAAATGGGATGGGGACCCCCAAAATGGGATGGGGAACCCAAAAATGGGATGGGGAACCCAAAATGGGATGGGACCCCCAAAATGGGGATGGGGGAACCCAAAACGGGGATGGGAGGGCAGGAGACCCCAAAACGGGCTGGGACCCCAAAAATGGGGATGAGGACCCCCAAAAATGGGCTGGGACCCAAAAAATTGGGGATGGGGAACCCAAAATGGGATGGGGACCCCAAAAAATGGGGATGGGGAACCCAAAAATGGGGATGGGGACCCCAAAAATGGGATGGGGACCCCAAAACGGGCTGGGGACCCCAGAAAATGGGGGTGGGGACCCCAAACTGGATGGGGACCCCAAAAATGGGGATGGGGAACACAAAAAAATGGGGATGGGGAACACAAAAAAATGGGGAGGGGGAACCCAAAATGGGGATGGGAACCCAAAAAATGGGGATGGGGACCCCAAAATGGGATGGGACCCCAAATGGATGGGACCCCCAAAACGGGCTGGGGACCCCCGAAATGGGATGGGGAACCCAAAAATGGGGATGGGGACCCCCAAAATGGGGATGGGAACCCAAAAAATGAGGATGGGGAACCCAAAATGGGGATGGGAACCCAAAAATGGGATGGGGACCCCAAAACGGGGATGGGGACCCCAAAATGGGATGGGGACCCCGAAATGGGATGGGAAACACAAAAAATGGGGATGGGGACCCCAAAATGGGGATGGGAACCCAAAAATGGGGATGGGGGAACCCCGAAATGGGATGGGGAACACAAAAAATGGGGATGGGGACTCCAAAAATGGGGATGGGGACCCAAAACGGGGATGGGGACCCCAAAATGGGATGGGGAACCCAGAATGGGGAGGGGGACCCCAAAAACGGGATGGGACCCCAAAAATGGGATGGGGAACCCCAAAATGGGGATGGGGAACCCCAAAAATGGGGATGGGGAACACAAAAACGGGGATGGGGACCCCAAAATATGGGATGGGGACCCCAAAAATGGGGATGGGGACCCAAAAATGGGATGGGGACCCCCAAAAATGGGGATGGGGAACACAAAAAATGGGGAGGGGGAACCCAAAATGGGATGGGAACCCAAAAAATGGGGATGGGGACCCCAAAATGGGGATGGGAACCCAAAATGGGATGGGCACCCCAAAATGGGGATGGGGGAACCCAAAAATGGGGATGGGGACCCCCTAAATGGGATGGGGAACACAAAAATGGGGATGGGGACCCAAAAACGGGGATGGAGACCCCAAATGGATGGGGAACCCCAAAAATGGGGATGGGGAACACAAAATGGGGATGGAGACCCCAAAATGGGGTTGCCCCCCCCCAGGCCCAGCAGGACAATCTGGGTCATGGTGCTCCCTCCCCCATTCCCAGTTAAAATACAAACTGGGACAGGAGCTCCCAAACTGGGGACAGGAGCTCCAAAGTGGGACAGGAGCCCAAATTCTCCTAAATGCCCCCCAAAACTCCCCCAAACCCCCCAAAATGAACCCAAACCCCCCAAACTCCCCCAAATCCCCTCAAGCCCCCCCCAAATCCTCTCCTGACCCCCCAAATTGACCTTTAAAACCCCCTGAAATTTCTCTGTAGCCCCCAAACCCTTCCAAATCCCCCTCAAATTTCCCAAACCAGCCCCCAAACTGACCCAAATCCACCCAAAACACCCCTAAAAACCCCTCCCCTAAACCCCCTCAATTCCCCCCAAACCCCCTCACTCCCCCCAAACCCACCCCAAATCCCCCCTAAATTCCCTCCTGAATCCCCTAAACTGACCCCTAGACTCCCCAAATTTCCTTCCCCACCTCTTGTTGGCCACCAGCAGGTAGGTTCCTGACAGGGTGTCCCCAAAACCCCTCTGTGCCCCCCCCCCCCAAAATCCCCCCCAAAACCCCCTATAAGCCCCCCAAACTGACCCCACTCCCCCAAACTGACCCCACTCCCCTAAACTGACCCCACCCCCCCCAACCCCCCTAAATTTCCTTCCCCATCTCTTGTTGGCCACCAGCAGGCAGGTCCCTTGACAGGGTGTCCCAAAACCCCTCACTCCCCCCAAAAAATCCCCCAAACCCCCCTATAACCCTCCCAAACTCACCCCCAAACCCCCCAAAATGACCCCCAATTCCCCCAAACTGACCCCCAAATCCCCCAAACCCCCCAAATTTCCTTCCCCACCTCTTGTTGGCCACCAGCAGGTAGGTTCCCCGACAGGGGTCCCAAACCCCCTCTGTGCCCCCCAAAATCCCCCCAAATCCCCCCAAACCCCCCAAAAATCCCTCCCAAACTGACCCCAAACCCCCCAAACCAACCCCAAACTCTCACCCCCCCAGACCCCCCCAAATTTCCTCCCCCACCTCTTGTTGGCCACCAGCAGGTAGGTTCTCCGACAGGGGGTCCCAAAACCCCTCTGTGCCCCCCCAAACCTTCTCTGTAACCCCCCAAACCCCCAAAAATCCCTCCCAAACTGACCCCCAAACCCCCCAAAATGACCCCTAACTACCCCCTAAACCCCCCAAATTTCTCTCCCCCATCTCTTGTTGGCCACCAGCAGGTAGGTTCCTGACAGGGTGTCCCCAAAACCCCTCAATTCCCCCCAAAAAATCCCCCCCAAAACCCCCTATAACCCTCCCAAACTCACCCCAAACCCCCCAAAATGACCCCCAATTCCCCCAAACTGACCCCAAATCCCCCCAAACCCCCTCAATTCCCCCCAAACCCCCCAAATTTCCTCTTCCCCACCTCTTGTTGGCCACTAGGAGGTAGGTTCCCTCGACAGGGTGTCCCCAAAACCCCTCTGTGCCCCCCAAAATCCCCCCCAAACCCCCCTATAAGCCCCCAAACTGACCCCAATTCCCCCAAACCCCTCAATTCCCCCCCCAACCCCCCCAAATTTCTCCCCCACCTCTTGTTGGCCACCAGCAGGCAGGTCTCCCACAGGGGGTCCCAAAACCCCCTCAATTCCCCCCCCCCCCAAAACTCCCCCAAACCCCCTGAAATCCCTCCTCAAACTCACCCCAAACCCCCCAAACTGACCCCTAAACCCCCTCAATTCCCCCCAGACCCCCCAAATTTCCTTCCCCACCTCTTGTTGGCCACCAGCAGGCAGGGTCCCCGACAGGGGGTCCCAAAAACCCCTCAATTCCCCCCCCAAAACTCCCCCAAACCCCCCCGAAATCCCTCCGAAACTCACCCCAAACCCCTCCAAACTGACCCCAAACCCCCCCCAAAATGACCCAAATCCCCCCAAACCCCCCAAATTTCCTCCCCCCACCTCTTGTTGGCCACCAGCAGGCAGGTGCCCGACAGGGTGTCGCCGCCTTGGTTTAACAGGGGGCGACTGGAATAGGCACCTCACCTGGTACCAGTGGGTCAGGGGCTCCGTGGGGGCCGTGGAGAGCCACATGTCATGCTGGGGGCAGGGGTAGCTCAGTAGGGCCCTGAGCCCCCCAGAGCTCCCCCAGAGCTCCCCCAGCCCCCCCAGGTCCTACATGGAGCCGATGAAGGCCACGTCGAACCAGAAGGCCAAGCCGTGCACCAGCCCCGAGTGCAGCATGTGGAACTTGAAGGGGATTTCTATCCTGGAAATGGGGTCGGGGTTTTTTTGGGGGGTTTTGGGGGGGTAGAACCCACCCCTGAGGGCTCCCACACAGGTGAGACAGGTTCCATCCCAAACCCAGATCCCAATCCCAGATTTCACCCCATAACCAGATCCCAATCCAAAACCCAGATCCCACCCCACAACCAGATCCCATAACCAGATCCCAAAACCAGATCCCACCCCACAACCAGATCCCATAACCAGATCCCAATCCCATAACCAGATTCCATCCCAGAACCAGATCCCATCCCAAACCCAGATCCATCCCAAAACACAAAACTCAGTCAGATCCCATCCCAAAAACCAAGTTCCATCCCAAACCCAGCCAGATCCTGTCCCAGAATCAGATCCCGTCCCAAACCCAGATTCCATCCCATAATGAGATCCCCATCCCATAACCAGATCCCATCCCATAATGAGAATCCATCCCATAACCAGATTCCAATCCCAAACCCAGATCCCAATCTCATAACCCGATCCAGATCCCAAACCCAGATCCCAATCCCATACTCAGATCCCATCCCATAAATAGATCCCAGCCCCAGAACCAGATCCTGTCCCAGAACCAGATCCCATCCCCAGATCCCATCCCATAGCCCAGATCCCATCTCATAATTAGACCCCATAACCAGATCCCAATCCCATAACCAGGTCCCATAACCAGGTCCCACACCCAGATCCCATCACCAGATCCCATCCCATACTCAGATCCCATCCCATAACCAGATCCCAGTCCCATAACCCAGATCCCAGTCCCATAACCAGATCCCATTCCCAGATCCCATCCCATAACCAGATCCCACCCCAGATCCAGATCCCATCCCATAACCAGATCCCATCCCATAACCAGATCCCATCCCATAACCAGATCCCATCCCCAGATCCAGATCCCATCCCCAGATCCAGATCCCATCCCCAGATCCCATAACCAGATGCCATCCCATAAGCAGATCCCATCCCATAACCAGATCCCAGTCCCATAACCCAGATCCCAGTCTCATAATCAGATCCCAGTCCCATAACCAGATCCCATTCCCAGATCCCATCCCATAACCAGATCCCATTCCCAGATCCCAATCCCATAATCAGATCCCAGTCCCATAACCAGATCCCATTCCCAGATCCCATCACCAGATCCCAATCCCATACCCAGATCCCACCCCATGACCAGATCCCATAACCAGGTCCCAATCCCATCCCCAGATCCCATAACCAGATCCCAGTCCCATAACCAGATCCCACCCCCATAACCAGATCCCGTCCCCAGATCCAGATCCCATCCCCAGATCCCATAACCAGATCCCATCCCATAACCAGATCCCGTCCCCAAATCCAGATCCCATAACCAGATCCCATCCCATAACCAGATCCCCATCCCATAAGCAGATCCCATCCCATAACCAGATCCCATCCCATAAGCAGATCCCATCCCATAACCAGATCCCATCCCATCCCCAGATCCCCGTCCCATAACCAGATCCCAAACCCATCACCAGATCCCAAACCCAGATCCCATCACCAGATCCCATCACCAGATCCCAATCCCATACCCAGATCCCACCCCATGACCAGATCCCATAACCAGGTCCCAATCACATCCCCAGATCCCATAACCAGATCCCAGATCCCATAACCAGATCCCATCCCCCAGATCCCATCCCATAAGCAGATCCCATCCCCAGATCCCCGTCCCATAACCAGATCCCATCCCCAGATCCCATCACCAGATCCCAATCCCATACCCAGATCCCATCCCACAATCAGATCCCATAACCAGATCCCAATCCCATAACCAGATCCCAATCCCATAACCAGATCCCAATCCCATTCCCAGATCCCATCCCACAGTCAGATCCCAATCCCAGATCCCACCCCCCAGTCTCAGCCCACCTGTGCAGGTCGCCCTCCTTGGCTTCCAGGAAGTTCACGGTGTATTTGACAGATTTGGCCATCAGGATTCGGATGTCAAACGTGTCCTGAGACAGGGGAAATAAAATAAAAAATAAAAATAAAAATAAAAATAAAAATAAAAATAAAAAAGAGGCCCAAAAAGGCTCCTGGAGAGGCCCAAAAAGGAGGGAGGGAGGATTCCAGGAAGGATTCCAGGGTGGATTCCAGGATCCTTTTCAGGAAGGATTCCAGGAAGAACTGAAGGACTCCATGAAAAATTCCAGAATAAATTCCAGGACTCCTAGGATTCCAGGATTGATTCAGGATTCCAGGATGGATTCCAGGAAGGATCCCAGGAATTCCAAGATTCCAGGATGGATTCCAGGATGGATTTTCAGAATGGATTCCAAGAAGAATCCCAGGACTCCAGAATTCCAGGGCTCCCAGGATCCCAGGAATTTCAGGATGGATTCCAGGACTTCCAGGAATTCCAGGATGGATTCCAGGAATTCCAGGATTCCAGAATTCCAAGAAGGAAAGAAGAAACGAAAGAAGGACTCCAGGAAGGATTCCAGGATCCCAGGATGGTTTCCAGGATGGATTCAGGATTCCAGGATGGATTCCAGGATGGATCCCAGGATACATGCCAGGATTGATTCAGGATTCCAGGATAGATCCCAGGATGGATTCCAGGATTGATTCAAGATTCCAGGATGGTTTTAGGATTCCAGGATGGATCCCACGACTCCCAGGATTCCAGGGTGGATCCCAGGATGGATTCAGGATCCCAGGATGGATTCCATGACTCCCAGGATCCCAGGATGGATCCCAGGATTGATTCAGGATTCCAGGATGGATTCCACGACTCCCAGGATCCCAGGATGGATCCCAGGATGGATCCCAGGATGGATCCCAGAACTCCAGGATTGATTCAGGATCCCAGGATGGATCCCAGGATGGATCCCAGGATTGATTCAGGATTCCAGGATGGATCCCAGAACTCCAGGATTGATCCAGGATCCCAGGATGGATCCCAGGATGGATCCCAGGACTGATTCAGGATCCCAGGATGGATCCCAGGATGGATCCAGGATCCCAGGATGGATCCCAGGACGGATCCCAGGACGGATCCCAGGATCCCCAGCCCAGCCCCAGCTCTCACCACCACGGGCTGCCTGAAGTACTCGTCCACGGCCGCCCCGCGCAGCGCCGACAGGTCCACGCCGTGGAAGGAGGGCTGGTACCTGGGGGAACCCAAAAATGAAATCTGGGCTGGGGGCGGGTCAGAGGGACCCCAAAACCAGCCAGATTCCATCCCAAACCCAGCCAGATTCCATCCCAAACCCAGCCAGATTCCATCCCAAACCAGCCAGATTCCATCCCAAACCAGCCAGATTCCATCCCCAAACCCAGCCAGATTCCATCCCAAAACCAGCCAGATTCCATCCCAAAACCAGCCAGATTCCATCCCAAAAACCAGCCAGATTCCATCCCAAAACCAGCCAGATTCCATCCTAAAACCAGCCAGATTCCATCCCAAACCAGCCAGATTCCATCCCAAACCCAGCCAGATTCCATCCCAAACCAGCCAGATTCCATCCCAAAACCAGCCAGATTCCATCCCAAAACCCAGCCAGATTCCATCCCAAACCCAGCCAGATTCCATCCCAAAACCAGCCAGATTCCATCCTAAAAACCAGCCAGATTCCATCCCAAACCCAGCCAGATTCCATCCCAAACCAGCCAGATTCCATCCCAAACCAGCCAGATTCCACCCCAAACCCAGCCAGATTCCATCCTAAAACCCAGCCAGATTCCATCCCAAACCAGCCAGATTCCATCCCAAACCCAGCCAGATTCCATCCCCAAAAACCAGCCAGATTCCATCCCAAAACCCAGCCAGATTCCATCCCAAACCAGCCAGATTCCATCCCAAACCCAGCCAGATTCCATCCTAAAACCCAGCCAGATTCCATCCCAAACCAGCCAGATTCCATCCCAAACCCAGCCAGATTCCATCCCAAAAACCAGCCAGATTCCATCCCAAAAACCAGCCAGATTCCATCCTAAAACCCAGCCAGATTCCATCCCAAAACCAGCCAGATTCCATCCCAAACCCAGCCAGATTCCATCCCAAACCCAGCCAGATTCCATCCCCAAAACCAGCCAGATTCCATCCCAAAACCCAGCCAGATTCCATCCCAAACCCAGCCAGATTCCATCCCAAAAACCAGCCAGATTCCATCCCCAAAACCAGTCAGATTCCATCCCAAAACCAGCCAGATTCCATCCCAAAAACCAGCCAGATTCCATCCCAAACGCAGCCAGATTCCATCCCAAAACCAGCCAGACTTTATGCCAAAACCAGATTCCATCCCAAAACCAGATTCCATCCCAAACCAGCCAGATTCCATCCCAAAAACCAGCCAGATTCCATCCCAAACCAGCCAGATTCCATCCTAAAAACCAGCCAGATTCCATCCCAAGCAGCCAGATTCCATCCCAAAACCAGCCAGACTTTATGCCAAAACCAGATTCCATCCCAAAACCAGATTCCATCCCAAACCAGCCAGATTCCATCCCAAACCAGCCAGATTCCATCCCAAACCAGCCAGATTCCATCCCAAAACCAGCCAGATTCCATCCCAAAACCAGCCAGATTCCATCCCAAACCAGCCAGATTCCATCCCAAACCAGCCAGATTCCATCCCCAAAACCAGTCAGATTCCATCCCAAAACCAGCTAGATTCCATCCTAAAACCAGCCAGATTCCATCCTAAAACCAGCCAGATTCCATCCTAAAACCAGCCAGATTCCATCCCAAACCAGCCAGATTCCATCCCAAACCAGCCAGATTCCATCCTAAAACCAGCCAGATTCCATCCTAAAACCAGCCAGATTCCATCCCAAACCAGTCAGATTCCATCCCCAAAACCAGTCAGATTCCATCCCAAACCAGCCAGATTCCATCCTAAAAACCAGCCAGATTCCATCCCAAAAACCAGCCAGATTCCATCCCAAAAACCAGCCAGATTCTACCCAAAACCAGCCAGATTCCATCCCAAAAACCAGATTCCATCCCAAAACCAGATTCCATCCCAAAACCAGATTCCATCCCAAAAACCCAGATTCCATCCCAAAAACAGATTCCCCCACATTCCAGCTGGGTTCCCCTAAATCCCACCCAGACCCCAAATCCTGACCAGAATTGTTCTCCCCATGGCAGGGGCTGGGACTGGGACTGGAAACTGGGATTGGGATTAAGAACCAGAACCAGTAACCCTCACCAGGAATTGGCCTTGGTGAACTGCTCCATGTAGAGCTGGGATCAGGGACTGGGACTGGGATCAGGGACTGGGATCAGGGACTGGGACTGGGATCAGGGACTGGGACTGGGATCAGGAACTGGGGCTGGGATCAGGAACTGGGATCAGGGACTGGGACCAGTAAGGCTCACCAGAAGTTGGCCTTGGTGAACTGCTCCATGTAGAGCTGGGATCAGGGACTGGGATCAGGGACTGGGATCTGGGACTGGGATCAGGATCAGGGACTGGGATCAGGGACTGGGACTGGG
>JAPFBE010000709.1:0-31654 GCA_034336665.1 Luscinia megarhynchos | reverse complement strand
GGATTTAGGGTCAGGATTTTGGAGGGATTTGGGTGAATTTAGAGGGTGGGATTTTTGAAGAAGTTGCAGGGTGACATTGAGTCCAGGATTTTGGGGACCAGGCAAGGAGGAGTCCAGCGGAGTCACAGTGACCACCGGAGGAAAAAGTCACGTGGGAACGAGATCAGGAAGGGCTTTGGCCAACCTGAGGTCACGTGCTCTGCAGGTCAAAGGTCGCGCAGGTCACGACCCCCCAATTCCCGCACCACGGCCGCCCCTCCCCAAGCACGTGACTGTAGCGCGCCCCCGCTCACCATGGCGCCGTGTCCCGCGCTGAGGGCACGGCCGGGCCCGAGGCTCGGGGGGAGTCCCGGGGCTCAGTCCCGCAGAGGGGTCCCGTCGGAGGTCGCACGGGGCCGCTCCCGCGCCTCCCGGCAGCGCCGCGCCGAGCCCACGCCGCTTTCCGGGTGTGAGCGTCACCGCGCGCCTGCGCCGGCGCGCGCGGGCGCGGCCTGTCGCCATGGCAGCGGGGGGAAGGGGCGTGGCAGGGCGCGTTTCCATGGCAACGGAGGGAGGGCGGGAGCTTGTTGCCGCGGTAACCGGCGAAAGGCGCTTCCCGCCAAGGGGCGGCTGTTGCCGTGGTAACGGGAAAAGGGGCGTGGCTCAACGCCAATAGGCGGACTCATTGCCCGTGGTAACGGGAAAGGGGCGTGAGTCTAACGCCAAGGGGGCGGTTGTTGCCATGGTAACTGGAAAGGGGCGTGGTCTGATGCCAAGGGGCGGTTGTTGCCATGGTAACGGGAAAGGGGCGTGGTCTAACGCCAAGGGGGCAGTTGTTGCCATGGTAACTGGAAAGGCGTGGTTTAATGCCAAAGGGGCGGCTGTTGCCATGGTAACGGGGAAAGGCGTGATCTGTAACGAGCAAAGGGTCGAGCTGTTGCCATGGTAACTTGGGGAAGGGGTGTGGTTTAACGCCGAAGGGGCGTGGCTGTTGCTATGGCAGCGCGGCGTGGCTGAAGTAGCGTGTTGCTATGGGGTGTTGCTATGGCAGCGGAGGGTGGGGTAGGGGGAAAAAGATTTGTGCGTTCAGAGTTTGGGGGTTGGGGGTGAGGCGGAGGATGAATGTGGGGTGGGGTGCGTGGCACGGCACCTGGACAGGAAGTGACCCCAGCACCAGGACAGGAGTGACCACAACACCAGGACAGGAGTGACCACAACACCTGCGGACAGGGTGACCACAAAATCCAAGGACAGGAGTGAGCCACAACACCTGGACAGGAGTGACCCCAAATCAAGGACAGGGAGTGACCCCCAAATCCAAAGGACAGGAGTGGCAACGCTCGGACAGGAGTGACCCCAACACCCGGACAGGAGTGACCTACAACACCAGGACAGGAGTGACCACTACCCAGGACAGGAGTGGCCCAACACCTGGACAGGAGTGACCAACACCCGGACAGACGCTGACCCCATGGCGGGGATGTGGGGGTGACCCCGATATATATTAATTAAAACTCTCAATAAATTACAGCTCCCCAGACCCCATTTAGAGACCCCCGGGTTGAGGGTGACCTGACGCGGGTGACACCTTTTGGGGGTGACGCACCTTTTTGGGAGTGACACCTTTTTGAGAATCCCAGTTTTGGGATGAAGCCCCATTTTAAGAGTGACCCCATTTTGGGGGTGTCCCATTTTGAGTGTCCCCATTTTGGAGTATCCCAGTTTTGGGGTGGCCCCCATTTTTGAGTGACCCCATTTTAAAGAATGACCCCCATTTTTGGGGTGTCCCATTTTAGGGAAGGTGACCCTATACAAGGTGTCCATTTTTGCAGGGTGTCCCAGTTTTGTGTTCCCGTTTTGGGGTGCTCAGGGCTCCGTCACCTGCCCACAGGCAAGGATGGTCCCTGTGGAGGGACAGAGGGGTCGAGGCGACCCCCAAAAATCCCCAAACCCCCAAAAATCCAAGCAGTCCCCAAAATCCCCAATTCCTTAAAGCAGGCCCTAAAGATCCTCAAAATCCCTAAACCACAGGTACTAGAGCAGGATTCCCCAAAGATCCCCAAAGTCCCCAGGCTTTCTCCAAAGCCCCGAGATCCTGGAGCAAAGTCCCCAAAAGAATCCCCAGATCCCCGAGTCCCCCAAAAGCGCCAGGCAAGATCATCCCCAGGCCCCAGGCCCAAAGATCCTCCCCAGGCCCCAAGGTTCCCCGTCCCTCAGGTCGAGCTTTCTCCAGGCCCCAGATCCTGGGAGCGATCCCCAAAGATCACAGATCTCCGATCCTCCAGGCCAGGCCCCCAGGCCTCCCCACGCAAAGGCACTCCAGGCCACAGGCTCGGCCCCAGATGCCTGGAGCGAGGTCCCCAGGCATCTGCAGGCGCAGGCTTTCTCCAGGCCCCAAGGTCCTGAGACGATCTTTACAGGAGTCACAAAGGTCCTCAGTCCCCCAGGCAGCCCAGGCCACCCCAAGGTCTGGAGTCACGGCCCCAGGTCACAAAGTCTTTAGGAGTTCACAAAGGCAAAGTCCTAAGTCTGGGAGGCCACAGGCCACAGGCTTTCTCGGCCCCAGTCCTGGAGCACCGAGTCTACGGAATGAAAAGTCACAGCAAAATCACAGGCCCTGGAGTCACAGGCTCCCCAAGATCATTGAGGGATCACAGGTCACAAGATCACAGGCCTGACTGCTCCAGGTCCCCAAAGAGTCCCAAGGTCTCCGCAAAGATCCTCAGGCCCACAGGCTTCCCCAGGCCTCCTCCAGGTCGAGTCCACAGGCCATGCCGCAGAGGCCACAGGACTCTCGGCCCCAAAGGTCCTGGAGCCTGAGTCACGAAAGTCACACCCCACGATCCCCAGGCGTAGGCCAAATCCCCAGTCACAGGCAGCCCCAGGCACAGGAGTCACAGTCCCAGGTATGCCCACAGATTCACGGCTCACAGGTCTCGCATCCTCAAATTCTGTGGACTTAGGCTAGATCCTGGGGCCTGATCAAAAGTCTAAAGTCTCAAAGTCAAAAGTCTCTACGTCCTAGGCCTCCCCAGGCCTAGGCTTCTCCAAGGCCCCAAGTCCTGGAGCAGGTCCCCAAAGTCCCCGTCTAGGCGGACCTTGTGGAGTTGGTGCCCAGGATGAGGGAGAGAGGGAAGGGATGATCCAACACGATTTCCGCCGTGCGGGAATAAACCACGGCGTGACGAGTGGGACAGTGAGACCCCCAAAATGTCCAGCGGGTGTCCCCAAGTGTCCACCCACACAGAGGCCAAAGGAGCCACCTCGGTGCCGTTCTCTGTCACCTCCATGCGAACCCTCTGCAGCACCTGGCCCCAGCACCAGGCGCTCCTCACCTGGGGCAGCGGGGACAGAGATGGGGACACTGGGGACACTGAGGAGACACTATGAGGACATTGAGGTTGGGACGATGAGAGGAAGTGGGGGACATTGAAGTTGGGGAAGACGCAGAGGACTGAGACACTGAGAGAGGATTTGGGACACTGAGGGACACTGAGAGGATACTGACACTGAGGATACTACAGAGACGACATGAGGAGAGAGTTGAGGAGACTTTTGATGTAGGATTGAGTGTAGAAAGCATTGGAGCACTGGAGGGGACTAGCCTGAAGCAGGGACACCTGAGACATCGAGGGAGATTTGGGGACATTGAGAGGACATTGGGGACATTGGGGACACTGAGGGATACTGGGGACATTGGGGATTGGGAACATTGAGTTTGGAGACATTGGTTACACTGGGGACACTTTGGGGACAGTAGACACTGATTTAGGGACACTGACATCGATTTGGGGACATTAGGGGACACTAGGACATTGGGGGAGATTGGTGACACTTTGGTGACACTGGTGACACTGGTGACATTAGGGGACATTGGGGGGATTGGAGACACTACTCGATTTGGGGACATTGGAGGACAGTGGTGACACTGGGGACACCAGTGACACTTTAGGGGACACTAGTGTCACTGAGTGACACTTTAGGGGACACTAGTGACACTTTGGTGACACTTTGGTGACACTAGTGACACTACAAGGGGACACTTTGGTGACACTTTGGTGACACTGGTGACATTGATTGGGGACACACTGGGGACACTGGTGACACTAGAGACACTACGGGAACACTGGGGACACTTTGGTGACACTGGTGACACTGGGGACATTGGGAGGATTGGGGACACTGACATTGACACTTGAGTTGAGACACTGAGTGACACGGTGACATTGTAGAGTGGGACACTGGTGACACAGATGACACTGAAGTGACATTGAGTTAGGGGACATTGGGGGACACTGGAGGATTTGGGACATTGGAAGTGGGGACACTGGGTAGCACTTTAGGTGACACTGTGGTGACACTCTGGTGACACTGTGGTGACACCGGTGACACTGAGACACTGGTGACTACTGGTGACACTGTGGTGACACCAGTGACACTCTGGTGACACTCTGGTGCACTCTGGTGACACTCTGAGTGACACCGTGGTGGCACTGAGTGGCCTTGTGGCGCCGTGCATTGGCCGGGCTGAGAGTCGGCTCCCGGGCTCGAACGTCCCGCACCCCAGGGCCGGAGGCTGGCACCCTCCCCACGAGGGGAGTGCGAGCGAGCGCTTGCGGGGAGGGGAGGGAGGTCCCTAGTGAGGACGTCCCCAGTGTCCCCAGAGAGTCCCAAATCACTGTTGATCCCAGTGTCCTCAGCTGATCTAGAGTGTCCCCAAAGTGTCCCAAATCCCCTCAGTGTCACAGATGTCCCAGAGTGTCTGTGCAGTGTCCCATGCAAATCAATGTCTAAATCCCCCAATGTCGTCAATGCAAGTCGTCAATGTCTGTCAGTCCCAGTCCCAGTGTCCCCTCCCAGAATCCCCAATGTCCCCAATGTCCCAAAGTGTCTAGCGATCTAATGTCCCCAAAGTGTCTAACGTCACAATGTCACAATGATACAGTGTCTGTGTCCCCGTGTCACAATCCTCCCACAGTCTAATCCTCAATGTCACAATGTCTGATGTCAGTGTCTAATCAGTGTCCCAATGGCAATCCCTCAGTCACCAATCCCCAATGTCCCCAGTGTCTAGCAACACGTCCCCGCTGTCCCCGTGTCCCACGCTCACCGGGGCAGCACCAACACACGCGGCATGAGGGCTCAGCCGTGTCACCCAGGCGGTGACAGTGGCCGCGCAGCAGCAGCCACGACGGCGATGAGGGACGTGTCGCTGCTCAGGGCGCCACCAGCAGCAACGCACACCTCCCCATGAACGGCAGCTCGGCCACCGTGAAGGGGACACCGGCAGACACAGGCGGCCTGGGGGACACAGGGGGTCAGGGGGGGCACAGAGTCAGAGAGGGACACGAGGGTGACACTGGGGGACACTGGGGTGACACCGGCGGGGGACACGAACCGGCCTGGGGGACACGGAAGTCAGGGGGACACAGAGTACATCCAGGGGGGACACAGGGTGACACGGGGTGACATCAGCAGACACGCGTCGACACGACATCAGACATCAGACACGAGGGTGACATCCCGTGACATCGACACACAGAGGCTCGACACTGAGACACTGGAGTGACACCGGCGACACCGAGCCAGGCCTGGGGCAGCCTGGGGACTGTCAGGGGGGACACGGGGGACATGAGAGGGACACTGGCGAAGACACGAGCGGCCCTGGAGGACACGGGGGGACAGGGGGTCAGGGGACACGAGACACTTGTGAGAGGGACTGCGGGGACACTAGGGTGACACTGGGAGGGACCTTGAGACATCCAGGGGACACGAACCAGGCCTGGGGGGGCACGAGTCAGTGACTACTGGGGTGACAGGAGGAGGTGACTGCTTGAGGGGACACTGGGGGGTCAGGAGACAGGAGCGACACGGGGGACACTGAGGAGTGACACTGGGGGGGACGAGGGGGGTGACATTGGGGGACACTGGGGGTGACATTGGGAGGTCCAAAGGGGACACTGGGGTGACACCAGCGGGGACACGAACCGGCCTGGGGGGACACCGGAGAGTCGACACTGAGGGGGACAGGTGACACAGGTGACACAGATGTGACACAGATGTGACACAGATGACATAAATGACACACAGGTGACACACAGGTGACATTAATGACACACAGATATCACAGCTGTCACACAGGTGACAATGAGGTGACACAGGTGACAATAATGACACACAGGTGACACTGAGGTGACACAGGTGTGACCCAGGTGACAGGAGCCGACCTGGATATCACACAGGTGACATTAATGACACACAAGTGTGACACAGAACACATAAGGTGAGCACTGAGGTGACACAGGTGATGTGGCACACAGGTGACACACAGGTGACAATAATGACACACACAGGTGACACAGGTGATACACAGGTGATAATGAGGTGACACAGGTGACATTAATGACACACAGGTGACACACAGGTGACATTAATGACACACACGTGTGACACAGGTGACACACAGGTGACACTGAGGTGACACAGGTGACACAGGTGACATTAATGACACACAGGTGACTGGGTGACACTGAGGTGACACTGAGGTGACACAGGTGACAATAATGACACACAGGTGACACAGGGGAGACACAGGTGACACTGAGGTGACACAGGTGACATTAATGACACACAGGTGACACAGGGGACACAGGTGTGACACAGGTGACACACAGGTGACATTAATGACACACAGGTGACACTGAGGTGACACAGGTGTGACACAGGTGATCCAGGTGGCACACAGGTGACAATGAGGTGACACAGGTGACAGAATTGACACACAGGTGACACACAGGTGTGACACAGGTATCATACAGGTGACATTAATGACACACAGGTGACACTGAGGTGACACAGGTGACACAGGTGACAGGTGTGACACAGATATCGCACAGGTGACACAGGTGACACACAGGTGACACACAGGTGACACTGAGGTGACACAGGTGACATTAATGACACACAGGTGACACACAGGTGTGACACGGGTGACACACAGGTGACATTAATGACGCACAGATATCACAGGTGTGACACAGGTGTGACACAGATATCACACAGGTGACATTAATGACACACAGGTGACACTCAGGTGACAATAATGACACACAGATGACACTGAGGTGCCACAGGTGTGGCACAGGTGACAAACAGGTGTGACACAGATATCACACAGGTGACACTGAGGTGACACAGGTGTGACACAGGTGACATTAATGACACACAGGTGACACAGGTGAGACACAGGTGACCCAGGTGTGCCACAGGTGACATTAATGACACACAGGTGACACTGAGGTGACTCAGGTGTGACACAGGTGACATTAATGACACACCAGGTGACACTGAGGTGACACAGGTGACATTAATGGCCTTTAGGTGACACACAGGTGACAATAATGACACACAGGTGACATTAATGACACACAGATATCACACAGGTGACACAGGTGACACACAGGTGTGACACAGGTGACACAGGTGTGACACAGGTGACTCAGGTGACAATAATGACATACAGGTGACACAGGTGACACAGGTGACACTGAGGTGACTCAGGTGACAATAATGACACACAGGTGACACAGGTGACACTACAGGTGACAATGAGGTGACACAGGTGACACGGTGACATGTGACACACAGGTGACACAGGGGACACAGGTGTGACACAGGTGACAGACAGGTGTGACACAGATATCACACAGGTGACACAGGTGACACAGGTGACATTAATGACACACAGGTGACACAGGTGAGACACAGGTGACATTAATGACACACACAGGTGACACACAGGTGACCCAGGTGTGCCACAGGTGACATTAATGACACACAGGTGACAGACAGGTGTGACACAGATATCACACAGGTGACACTGAGGTGACACAGGTGACACAGGTGTGACACAGGTGACAGACAGGTGTGACACAGATATCACACAGCTGACACTGAGGTGACACAGGTGACACACAGGTGACATTAATGACACACAGGTGACAGACAGGTGTGACACAGATATCACACAGGTGACACAGGTGACACACAGGTGACAATGAGGTGACACAGGTGACAATAATGACACACAGGTGACACAGGTGACATTAATGACACACAGGTGACACTGAGGTGACACAGATATCACACAGGTGACACAGGTGTGACACAGGTGACCCAGGTGACATTAATGACGCACAGGTGACACTGAGGTGACACAGGTGACACAGGTGACACAGGTGACGCAGGTGCCACTCACCGCAGAGCAGCCGCCCCTCCCCCGCCACCATGGCCGCCGCCACCTCGGCGCCGTCCCCGCGCAGGAACGGCCGCGGCCGCGCCCCCGCGCGGACCGGGACCCCCCAGGAGCCCCGGAAGGACTCGGCGCTCGCCAGCAGCAGCCGCGGGGCCGCGGCCACCGCCCCGGGGGCCACCAGCTCGGCCACCAGCCCTGCGGGGGGAAAATCGCGTTGGGATGAAAAAGTCCCGTTGGGAGCAAAAAATCCCATTGAGAAAAAAAATCCCATTGAGATGAAAAATTTCATTGAGATAAAAAATCCCATTGAGATAAAAAATCCCATTGAATTCCATTGATTTAAAAAAATTCCATTGGGAAAAAAATCCCATTGAGATAAAAAATTCCATTGAATTCCATTGAGACAAAAAAATTCCATTGGGAAAAAAAATTCCATTGAGACAAGAAAATTCCATTGGGAAAAAAAATTCCATTGGGACAAAAAATTCCATTGAGAAAAAAAATTCCATTGAGACAAAAAAATCCCATTGAGACAAAAGAAATTCCATTGGGAAAAAAAATTCCATTGAGATAAAAAATCCCATTGAGAAAAAAAATTCCATTGAATTCCATTGTGAAAAAAAATTCCATTGGGAAAAAAAATTCCATTGAGACAAGAAAATTCCATTGTGAAAAAAAATCCCATTGATTTAGAAAAATTCCATTGATTTAAAAAATTCCATTGATTTAAAAAATCCATTGAGAAAAAAAATTCCATTGAGAAAAAAAAATTCCATTGATTTAAAAAATTCCATTGATTTAAAAAATCCATTGAGAAAAAAAATATTCCATTGAGACAAAAAAATTCCATTGGACCCAAAAAAATCCCATTGAGACAAAAAAATCCCATTGAGACAAAAAAATACCATTGATTTTAAAAAACCCCATTGAGACGGAAAAATCCCGTTGGGCGCAAAAAATCCCATTGAGACGAAAAAATTCCATTGAGATAAAAAATTCCGTTGAGATAAAAAAATCCCATTGATTTAAAAAAATTCCATTGATTTAAAAAAATTCCATTGAGACAAAAAATTCCATTGATTTAAAAAAATTCCATTGATTTAAAAAAATTCCATTGATTTAAAAAAATTCCATTGAGATAAAAAAATTCCATTGAGATAAAATCCATTGGACAAAAAATCCCATTGGCATCATTGGACAAAAAATCCCATTGAGCCAAAAGTCTCGTTGGGCACAAAAAAATCCCATTGAGCCCAAAAAATCTATTGATCCCAAAAACCCCAAAAACCTGGGTCTGAAGTTATTGATCCCAAAAATCCCCATTGATCCCAAAAATAACTCCAGGGACCCCCAAAAAGCAGATTGAACCAAAAAATCCCATTGAGCCCCCAAAATCCATTGATCCCCTAAAAATCCATTGATTTCAAAATTCCCATTGAGCCCCCCAAAAACGGGGCCTGAAATTGTGATCCCCAAAAATTCCCTCCAAAGGGGTCCCCCTGCTCCCCCAAAATGGGATCCCCGGGGTCCCCACGCCCCCTCCCCAAATTCCCCGGGGGTCTCACCACTGGGTCCCCACCCCCCCATCGCCCCTTCCCCAAATTCAGGGTCTCACCGCCGCTCCCAAACCCCCATCGCCCCGTCCCCAAATGTCCCCGCGGTCTCCCACACGAGCCTCCCCACTCCCCATCGCTCCCCCCAAATCCCGGGGCTCTCACCGCGGGTCTGCCCCCCATCTCCCCCTCCCCCAAATCCCCGCGTCTCACCGCGGCTCCCAAACCCATCGCCCCCTCCCCCAAATGCGGTCACCCCCATCGCCTCCCCAAATCCCGGGGGTCTCACCGCGGGTCCCCACGCCCCCCATCGCCCCTCCCCAAATCCCGGGGTCTCACCGCCGCCCCGCCCCCATCCCCCTCCCCAAATCCCGGGGCTCTCACCGCTCCCCGCCCCCCCATCGCCCCCTCAAATCCCGCCGCGCCCCCATCGCCTCCCGATGCCTCCGCGCCGCTCCCCGCCCCCCCCATCGCCCCCTCCCCCAAATCCCGGGGTCTCCCACCGCGGCTCGCCCCCCATCGCCCCTCCCCCAAATTTCAGTCCCCTGCAGCTCCCAAAACCATCGCCCCCTCCCCAAAATGGATCACCGCCCCCATCTCCCTCCCCCAAATCCCCGGTCTCACCGCCGTTCCCCGCCCCCCATCGCCCCTCCCCCAAATCCCCGGGGTCGTCTCACCGCGGGTCCCAAACCCATCGCCCCTCTCCCCTAATTCCCCCAGTCTCACCGCGGGTCCCCAAACCCATCGCCCCTCCCCGATTCCCCGGGGTCCTCACCGCGGCTCTGCCCTCCCCATCCCCCCTCCCCAAATCCCGGTCTCACCCAGTGTCCCCCACATCGCTGCTCCCCCAAACTGTCTCCCACCGCGCGGCTCCCTTTCAAACCCATCGCCCTCTCTGTACCGCGGTCCCCTGCATCGCTCCCCCAAATCTCTGCCTCACCGCCGCTCCCCTTCGCATCGCCCCTCCCCAACAGTCCCCGCACCGCCGCTGCATCGCCTCTCCCCCAGCTGGCTCTCTACCGCCGCAGCTCCTCTATCGCACAAATCCTGCCTCACCTCGCGGCTCCCCCGCCCCCCATCTCCCCTCTCAAACCCGCACTCACCGTGGTCACCCCACCGCTCCCCAAATGGATCACTGCACCGCGGGTCAACACCTGCCCTCCCCAGCCTGCGGTCTGCTAGGACTGCCCCTCTCTCTCTCTACCCCGCCTCACCGCCGCTCCCAAACCCCATCGCCCCTCACAGTCTGTCGCTGCACTGCGGGTCGAAACCCATCGCCCTCCCACCTCCCCGCGCACTCGCCGCGCCTCTGCATCGCTCTCAAACCTGCCTTCACCGGGTCCTCGCTTCCACCGCCCCTCCCGAAATCCTGTCTCACCATGGCGCAAACCCATCGCTCGGGCACCAAGCCGCTCCTGCTCATCGCCCCCTCCCCCACATTCCGAGGGTTCACCTGCAGCCCCCGCCCCCATCTCCCCCTCCCCAAATCCCGGGGTCTCACCGCGGGTCCTCGCCCTGGCCCAGGCGTTCAGGGCCCTCCTCGCCCCCTCCCCGCTGCGGAGTCCAGGCGTGAGGGCCACAGCAGCGCCCGCAGCAGCCGCGCCTGAACCGCAGCCTCAGGGCGACCGCAGGGCCACGAAGAGCCCTGGGCCAGCGCCAGCCCGCCGCTCGCCCGGCCCTGGCGCCGCCAGCAGCGCCCGCAGCTCGGCCGCTGACCAGGCTCGGGAAACTGAGTCACAGGCGGGGCAGAGGGAGGGTTGGGGGATGGATAGTGGGGAGATTGGGAAATGGGACACTGGGGACATTGAGACATTAGAGGACATTAGGGACATTAGGGGACATTGGGGGCATTAGGGACATTGGGGACATTAGGGACATTAGATTAGACGATGAGACATTTCGGACACTAGGGGTAGCGATTAGACGATTCTGAGGACCTGCATTGGGGACATTGGGGACACTGGGGACATTGGGGCATTAGACGATGGGGGATTACTGACCATTGGGGATTGAGATTGGGAGATTGAGGGGATTGGGGGAGTGGGGCATTGGGGACATTGGGGACATTGGGGGACGTGGGGACATTGGGGACATTGGGGACACTGGGGGACACTGGGGGACATTAGGGGGATTGGGGGACATTGAGGGACATTGAGGGACATTTGGGGATATTTGGGGACATCGACCACCACCCCCATCGTAGCGACAGGGACCCCAAAATGTCCCCTAGGATGGGGACCCGTGACCCCTCCCAAATGTCCCCTTAAATGGGGACAATGACCCCAAATCCTCACTCCCCAATGAGGACAATGACCCCACAGTGTCCCTAATGGGGACAATGACCCCTAAATCCCCATAGGGACAATGACCCGAAATCCCATCCCAGTGGGGACAATGACCCCAAAATGTCCTAAATGGGAACAATAACCCCAAATCCCCTCTAATGAGGGACAATGACCCCACAAGTGTCCCCAAATGGGGACAATCGACCTCCTTAGGGCACGTCCCCACTGCAAATGGGGACAATGACCCTACAATGTCCCCAACTGGGACAATAACCCCAAATCCCACCCCAGTGAGGACAAGGACCCCAAAATTTCCTAAATGGGGACAATAACCCCAAATCCCCACCTCCCAATAGGGACAATAACCCCAAATCCCCATAGGGACAACGACCCCAAAATGTCTAAATGGGGACGAGGGACCCCAAATCCCCCTCCTGCAAAGACGGCACAGTGGCTAAATGACAGTGACGACGCAGTGGCGCTTGACCCCACCGTGTCTGGCGCAGGGCCAATGACCAAATCCGCTCCTCAATGGGGACAATGACCCCACAATGTCCCCAATGGAGCAACGACCCCAAAATGTCCTAAATGGGGACAGGGACCCCAAATCCCCCTCCCCCCAAAGAGGACAATGACCCCAAAATGTCCTAAATGGGGACAATGCAAATCCCTCATAGGGACAACGACACTTAAAATGTCCCCAAATGGGGACAATGACTAAATCCTCCCTCCCCAATGGTGCGATAATGACCCTGGGGTAATGTCCTAAATGGGGACAATGACCCCAAATCCTCCTCCCCAATGAGGGACAATGACCCCTAGTGTCCCTAATGGGGACAATGACTTAAATCCCCTCCCCCAATGGCATGACACAACGACCCCAAAGTGTCCTAGCTGGGGACAATGACCCCAAATCCGCCCCCCCAATGGGGACAATGACCCCAAAATGTCCTAAATGGGGACAGTGACCCCAAATCCTCCTCCCCAATGAGGACAATGACCCCACAGTGTCCCTAATGGCGCATAAATAAATCAGTACTCCTAATGTGGGACAATGACCCCTAAATCCCCATAGGCGACCATGACCCCAAATGTCCTAAATGGGGACAGGGACCCCAAATCCTCCAAAGAGGACAATGACCCC
Organism: Luscinia megarhynchos; assembly: GCA_034336665.1. Classification (NCBI taxonomy): domain Eukaryota; kingdom Metazoa; phylum Chordata; class Aves; order Passeriformes; family Muscicapidae; genus Luscinia; species Luscinia megarhynchos. The sequence goes on along the minus strand of JAPFBE010000709.1, from coordinate 18,439 downwards.
AAAATGTCTTTCCCAAATGGGGACAGGGACCCCAACCCCTCACCCCCAATGGGGCCACCAATGACCCCACCGTGTCCCTAATGGGGACAATGACCCCAAATCCTCCTCCCCAATGAGGACAATGACCCCACAGTGTCCCTAATGGGGACAATGACCCCAAATCCGCTCCCCTCCCAATGGGGACAAGGACCCCACAATGTCCCCAATGGCCACCACGACCCCACCGTGTCCCCAGCCGTGCCGGCGCCCCCCGGTGTCCCCGCTGTCCCCTCACCGTCCATGCTGAGGCCGGTGGCCGCCTCCAGCTGCCGCCGGCCGCTCCCGGCCGTGGCCACCTGCAGCGCCGCCAGCACCGAGGCGGCGCCCAGGGGCGCGAAGGCGGCGTTGGTGTCACCGCGGGCGTCCAGCGCCGCCCGGAACAGCCGCAGCCCAAAATCTGTCACCAGCTGCGACACCCGGCCCGGCTCTGGGGACACCGGGGCAGCCAGGGACAGCAGGGACAGCAGGGACAGCGAGGGACAGCGGGGACAGCGGGGACAGCGGGGACACACGCATCCTGGAGGGACATGGGGACATTGGGGGGATTGGGGACACTGGGGTGATTGGGGACACTGGGGACATTGGGGACACTGGGGACACTGGGGAAATTTGGGACATTGAGGGGATTGGGGCCAGTCCCAGTCCCAATCCCAGTCCCAGTCCCGGTCCCAGTTCCAGTTCCAATTCCAGTCCCACCCAGTCCCAGTCCCAGTCCCGTTCCTGTCGCAGTCCCAGTTCCAGTTCCAGTTTCAGTTCCCAGTCCTGTCAGTCCCAGTCCTGAGTCCCAGTCCCAGTCCCAGTTCTGAATCCATGTCCCGTCCCAGTCCCGGTCCCAGTCCCAGTCCCAGTCCTAGTCCCAGTCCCAGTCCCAGTCCCAATCCATGTCCCGGTCTCAGTTCCGTCCTAGTCCCAGTCCCAGTCCCAGTCCCAGTCCCACCCCAGTCCCAGTCCCAGTCCCAGTTCCACCCCAGTTTCTAGTCTCCCGTCTCACTCCTGTGGTCCCTGGTCCTGGTCCTGCTGCCCTCACCTCTCTCCGGTCTCGGTCCCGGTTCTGCTGTCCCACAATCAGCTCCGGGTTTAGTTCCAGTATCCCGGTACCGGTCCTGGTCTCACTCCCGGTGTCCCGGGGCCGGTCCCGGTGTTTTAATCCCGGTCCCGGAGTTTTAATCCCAGTCCCGGTTTCCCAGTCCTGGTCCTGATGTCCCGATGTCCTGATCCAGATCCCGAAGTTCCGTTCCCGTTCCCACTGTCCCGTTCCCTGTTCCTGGTCCTGTTCCTGCCCCTGTTCCCCGTCCTGTTCCTGTTCCCCTGTCCCTCCTTCGGTCGTTCCGTTCCCTGTTCTCAGTTCCCTGGGTCCTGTTCCTGCCTCCTAGGTTCCCGGTTCCAGTACTCATGTCCTGGTCCTGTCCTGTTCCTATCCCATGCTGTCCTGTCCCTGTACCCAAGGTCCTGTTCCCTGTACCCAAGCTGTCCCTGTTCCTGTTCCTGTTCCCTGGTTCCGTGTACCTGTCCTGGTCCCTGTCCTGTCTCTGGTCCTGTCCCGTTCCCGGTCCGGTCCTGTCCAGTCTCAGCTGCCGCCCCTGCCCCATGCGGTTCCTTTTGTAAAGGGCTGGGGCAGGGGGCGAAACAAAGGGGGATTTCCATCGGTGTCCCCCTGTGACGTCACTCCCACCCACGTGTCACTCTATCCCTTCCTGTGACCCTCCAGGACTCCCCCTGGTGTCCCTCTAATGTCCCCTGGTGTCCCTGTGTTTCCCCAATGTCCCCCCTAATGTCCCCCCTGTGTCCCCCTGTGTCCCCTCCATGTCCCCATGTTCTCGTGTCCCCTCCCCTGTCCCTGTGTCCCCCGTGTCAGTCCCCCTGTGTCCCTCCCTGTGTCCCCCCATGTCCCCTTTCTGCTGTCCCCTCTATGTCCCCAATGTCCCCCCATGTCCCCAATATCCCCCCTGTGTCTCCCCCGTGTCCTCGTGTCCCCCCATGTCCCCTGTGTCCCCCCATGCCCCCCTGTGTCTCCCCATGTCCCCGTGTCCCCCGTGTCCCCTGTGTCCCCCCATGCCCCCCCATGCCCCCCGTGTCCCCCCCATGTCCCCATGTCCCCTCCCCATGTCCCTGTGTCCCCTGTGTCCCCTGCTGTGTCATGCCCCCGTGTCCCCTCATGTCCCTGTGTCGTGTCCCCGTGTCCCCCCATGCCCCCTGTGTTCCCTCATGTCCCCGTGTCCCCCCATGTCCCTCGTGTCCCTGTGTCCCCCCTGTGTCCCCTCTCATGTCCCCTGTGTCCCCCCATGTCCCCACTGTCCCCAATGTCCCCTCTAATGTCCCTCGTGTGTCCCCCCATGTCCCCTCACTGTCCCCAATGCGTCTGATGTCCCCTGTGTTCCTTCCATGTCATCCTGGTGTCCCTGTGTCCCTCTGCCGCACTGGGGTGACGCCAGGGCCCCTTCCCTGCGGGTGACGCAGTGGCGCTGCGGTGACGCTGTGGGGACACTGTGGGACACTGGGACACTCGGTGGTACTGGGGTGACACTGGGGTGGCACTGGGATGACACTGGGGTGACACTGGGGTGACACTGGGGTGGCACTGGGGTGACACTGGGGTGACACTTGGGTGGCATCTGGGATGACACTGGGGTGGCACTGGGGTGACACTGGGGTGACATCGGCGACAGAGCGGGGATAATTAGGTCAGGGTCAGTTCCAGCTCCCCACAGACCCCACAGACCCCATAGAACCCCATAGATCCCCATAGATCCCCTATAGACCCCTAGAGACCCCTAGAGACCCTTCTATAGACCCCCTTATAGAACCCCTATAGGACCCCCTATAGACCCCTAGAGACCCCTTTATAGACCCCTATAGAACCCTATAGAACCCTATAGACCCCTATAGACCCCTATAGAACCCTTCTTATAGAACCCCTATAGAACCCTCTATAGACCCCTATAGACCCCTTTATAGATCCCTTATAGACCCCTTATAGACCCCTATAGAACCCCTATAGATCCCTATAGACCCCATAGACCCCTATAGACCCCTATAGACCCCCTATAGACCCCTATAGAACCCTATAGAACCCTATAGACCCCTATAGATCCCCATAGACCCCTATAGAACCCCATATAGACCCTATAGACCCCTATAGAACCCCCATAACCCCTATAGAATCCCATAGATCCCCTCTATAGACCCCTATAGAACCCTATAGACCTATAGACACCATAGACCCCACCATATCACCCTATAGGAACCCCCATAACTCTCTATAGAACTCTACATGACCCCCTATAGACCCCATAACCCCTACAGACCCCTATAGAGACCCCGCACAGAACTCCCAGAGATCCCTATAGAACTCGTAGACCCCTACAGAATCCCATAGACCCCTATAGACTCCATATCCCCTATAGACCCCTATAGAACCCCATAGATCCCTATAGAACCCTATAAAACCCTATAGGAACCCCATAGATCCCCTTCTATAGACCCCCTATAGAACCCTATAGAACCCTATAGAATCCCATAAACCCTATAGAATCCCATAACCCCCTATAGAACCCTATAGAACCCCACAGACCCCTATAGACCCCATAACCCCCCTATAGACCCCTATAACCCCCCATATCACCCTATAGACCCCATAACCCCCTACAGAACTCCAGAGATCCCTATAGAACCCTATAGACCCCTACAGAATCCCATAGACCCCTATAGAATTCCATATTCCCCTATAGACCCCATAACCTCCTATAGACCCCATAACTCCCCTATAGGACCCTATAGATCCCTATAGAACCCCACAGACCCCCTATAGGGCCCCATAACCCCCCCATATCCCCCCCCTATAGACCCTCTACAGACCCCTATAGACCCCATAGCTCCCCTACAGAACTCTATAGATCCCTATAGAATCCCACTAGACCTCCTATAGAATTCCATATTCCCTATAGACCCCATAACCCCCTATAGGACCCTATAGATCCCTTATAGAACCCTATAGAACCCTTTATAGAACCCTATAGACCCCTATAAAACCTCATAGACCCCCCTATAGACCCCTATAACCCCCTATAGACCCCTCTATAGACCCTATAGACCCTATAGACCCTATAGAACTCTATATATTCCCCTATAGAACCCCATAACTCCCCAAAAATCCCCTCTGAAAAAAAATCCCTTTTTAAATTTTTTAATATTTTTTTCCCTCTCTGGCGCCTTTTTTAAATTTTTTTTCCTTTTTTTCCCCTTTTTTGCCCAAACTTGGGCCGCTGGAGGAGTCAAAGCGCAGGAATTTCCTCAGGAACCCAAACCCGCCGCTTTTCCACCCAAAATTGGAGCGGGGCCGCGATTACTCAGCGTGGGGAGGGGGCGCGTCTGGTCACGTGGGATGGGGAGGACACGGGGACACCCCCCGGTGACGTCACTGGTGGCAGAGGGGGTCCCCACCCGAAATTAATATAAAAATTCAGAATTTGCCAAAAATTTTCCTCAAAAAATCCAGAAACTCCCAAAAAAACTCAGATCCCCCCAAATTAATTAAAAAAAATTTGATTTAGACAAAAAATCGCCCCCAAAAATCCAGAAATCCCCCAAAAATCTGAACCCCCAAATTTCATCTAAAAATCCAGAATTCGCCAAAATTTTTCTCAAAAAATTCAGAAACACCCAAAAAAAATCAGACCCCCCAAAATTAATAAAAATCCTGATTTAGAAAAAAATCGCCCCAAAATTCCAGAAACTCCCAAAAAATCTGACTCCCCAAAATTAATAAAAATTTGATTTAGACAAAAATAGCCCCAAAAATCCAGAAACTCCCAAAAAATCTGAAACCCCCAAAATTAATAAAAAAATCCTGATTTAGACAAAATCGCCCTCAAAAAATCCGGAAAATCCCCCCCAAAAAATCTGGACACCTCCCAAAGAAATTCACCTAAAAATCTGTGAACCTCCCTAAAAAAATCAGATCCCACAAAAATTCCCTAAAAATCCAGAATTCGCCAAAAATCGCCCCAAAAATCCGGAATATCCCCCAAAAATGTGACCCCCCCCCCCCAAAATTCCCCTAAAAATTCAGAATTCTCCCAAAAATCCCCCCACAAAATTTCTCCCAAAATCCCAGAACCCCCCAAAAAATTCCTAAAAATCCTGGCCCTCTAAAGCAGGGACTCCCAAATCTCTGAACTAAAAATCCTCTAAATCCCCTCTAGGACTCCCAAAATTTCTAGGACAAAATCCCACCAGGGACTCCCCCAGAATCCCTACTTACCCCAAATCCCACCTCAATTTCTCTTGGGACTCTCAAATTCACCCAGGACTCCCCAAAAATCCCCCTGAAACTCTCCCAAAATCTCAGGGATCCCCCAAACTCCACCTAAATTCCCAAATCTCCTAGGACTTTAAAAGATCCCCCTAGAACTCCAAAATCCCCCTCAGAGATCCCCTCAGACCCCCAAACATCAGGACCCTCCACTCACCAGGGACTCCTAAATCTCCCAGGACCCCCAAAAATCCCCTAGGGACTCCCCAAAATCATGACCCCCAAACTCCCCTAGATCATCTAGAGACTCCCCAAATCCTCCCCTAAATTCCCTCCCAAATACCAGCCAGGACCCCCTAAAATTCCTCTTCACAAATCCCCACTCAGGGACCCCCTAAAATCTGCAGACCCCCAAAATCCCACTAGGGAACTAAAATTTCTGGCTAAATCCCCACTCCAGGACTCCCCTACACTCAGACCCCAGGACCCCTGCAAATCCCACTCAGGACACCCCTGTAATCCCCCTAGATCCCCACTCAGGACCCCCACCAGATCCCCAGGGAAACTCCCCAAAACCCCCTGAACAGACCCTCTAAAATCGCCTCCTGGGTTCACCCCCAAAATCCCCACTCAGGACCCCCAAAATACCATCCCCAGGACCCCAACACCCCTGGGGACTCCTCAAAATCTCCCTCAGGTGTCACTAGACCCCACCCCATGGGACCCCCAAAATTTCATCCCTAGGACCCCCCAAAATTTCCCCATGGACCCCCCAAATCTCCCCCTGGGTTCACCCCAAATTCACCTAGGACCCCAAATATCACCTAGGGCCCCAAAATTTCCCCCAGGACGCTGCATCCCCCTCAGGGGACCCCACTCCATCCAGGGACCCCCAAATTCCCCATGACCCCTCCCCACGGAACCCCCCAAATACCAGCCAGAACCCCAAATATCACCCTAGGACCCCAAAATCCCCTCAGGGACCCCCCAAATCCCACTCAGGGACCCCCAAATCCCACCCAGGACCCTAAAATCCCCCCCTGGGACTCCCCAAATCCCACTCAGGACCCCCAAATACTCAGCTAGGACCCCAAACCCCCCTGGAACCCCCCAAAATCGCCCCTGTTCACCCCCACACCCCCACCAGGACCCCCAAAATCCCCCTCACCCAGGACCCCCAACGCAAAATCCCCTCAGGGATCAAAATTCCCCTGAAGGGATCCCCCAGCCCCACCCCCTGCCTCTGTGACTCATTTTTGGGGTGATCTCACCTGGTCTGGGCTCTTCCCCAGGGTCCCTTGGGACGGGGGGTCACATCCAGCCCATCCCAAATTCTCCTGATTCACCCCTAAAACCTCCCTGCACCCCAAATAACCCCGGAAACCTGCCTGCACCCCAAAGAAATCAAGGGGTTCACCCCAAAACTCCCACAGGCAAATTCGCTGGGATTTATCCCAAAAACTGCACGGGTTCAACCCAAAAATCCACATGGATTCACCCCCTAAAAACCTGCTCTGCACCCCAAAAACGAAGGGGTTCACCCCAAAACTTCCCCACGGACCCAGATCAGGAGAGATTCACCCCCAAAAATCCTCATGGATCTATCCCCAAATTTGTATGGATTCACCCCCAAATTCGCTGGGATTCACCCCTAAAATCCACCTGGATTCACTCCCAAAATCTTCGTGGATTCACCCCATAGTCTCCCCTGCACCCCCAAAAATCAAGGGGTTCGCCCCCAAAAACTCCCACAGGCACAAATTCAATGGGATTTATCCCAAAACCTGCACGGGTTCACCCCAAAATCCACATGGATTCAATCATAAAATCCTCCCTCGCACCCCAAAACGAAGGGGTTCACCCCAAAACTCCCACAGACCCAGACTGTAGGCGAGATTCACCCCAAAAATCCTCATGGATCTATCCCAAATTTGTATGGATTCACCTCTAAATTCGCTGGATTCACCCCAAAATCCACCTGATTCACCCTAAAACCTCAGCGCACTCCCAAAAATCAAGGGGTTCACCCCTCAAAACTCCCACAGGCACAAATTCAATGGGATTTATCCTAAAACTGCACGGGTTCACCCCTAAAATCCACATGGATTCACCCCCAAAAATCCTCCTCGCCGACCCTTCAAAAACGAAGGGGTTCACCCCAAAACTCCCACAGACCCAGATCAGGCGAGATCTCACCCCAAAAATCCCTATGGATCTATCCCAAATTTCGTATGGGATTCACCCTAAACCTTTCATGGATTCACCCCAAAAACCTGCCTGCGCCCTGCACCAAGGGGTTCACCCCAAAAACTTCCACAGGCACAAATTCAATGGGATTTATCCCACAAACCTGCACGTTCAACCCCAAATCCTCAAGTGGATTCACCCCCAAAAACCCCCATGGGATTCATCCCAAAACCTCAAGTGGATTCAATTCCCAAATTGCTGGATTCACCCCAAAATCCACCTGGATTCACCCCAAAAATCCACCTGGATTCACCCCAAAAATCCTCATGGATTCACCCCCAAAACCTGCCTGCACTCCCAAAAATCAAGGCTCACCTCTAAAAAACTTCCTCACGGACCCAGATCAGGTGAGATTCACCCCAAACAAATCCTCATGGATCTATCCTCAAATTTGTATGGATTCACCCCCAAATTCGCTGATTCACCCCAAAAATCCTCATGGATTCACCCCCAAAATCCACCTGATTCACCCCAAAAATCCTCATGGATTCACCCCAAAACCTGCTCATGCCTCTAAAAAATCAAGGGGTTCACCCCAAAATCTTCCACAGGCACAAATTCGGTGGGATTTCTATCCCAAAAACCTGCACGGATCAACCCCAAAATCCTCATGGATTCACCCCAAAAACCTGCCTGCACCCCAAAAATGAAGGGTTCGCCTCAAAACCCTCCCCGGAGACCCCAAACCTGTCCCTCGCCCCCTCAAGTCACTCTCGCAGGGTGTCCCTGTGTCCCCAAATCCTCGTGTCCCAAATTCTGTGTCCCCTGTCCCTAATGTCCCAAATCCCGTGGTCCCTCCGTGTCCCAAATCCCTGCGGTCCCCAAATTCCGTGTCCCCAAATCCCGTGTCCCAAATCCCGTGGTCCCCAAATTCTGTGTCCCAAATCCTGTGTCCTCAGCCACCGTGTTCCCCAAATTCCCGTGGTCCCCAAACTCGTGTCCCAAATCCCGTGTCCCCAAATTCTGTGTCCCAACCCTGTCCCAAATACCACTGTCCCCAAATTCCTGTGTCCCAAACCGTGGTCCCCAAATTCTGTGTCCCAAATCCCGTGTCCCAAATCCCATGGTCCCCAAATCCCGCGGTCCCAAATCCTGTGTCCTCAAATCCTGTGTCCCCAAATCCCGTGTCCCAAATCCCGTGGTCCCAAATCCTGTGTCCCAAATCCCGTGTCCCCTCAGTGTCCCAAATCCCGTGTCCCAAATCCCGTGTCCCCAATCCCGTGTCCCCAATCCCTGTGTCCCAAACCTCGTGTCCCAAACCCCGTGTTCCAAATCCTGTGTCCCTCTCAGTGTCCCAAATCCCGTGTCCCAAATCCCGTGTCCCCCTCTAGTGTCCCAAATCCTGTGTCCCCATCCCGTGTTCCAAATCCCGTGTCCCGGTGGTCCCCAATGTCCCAAATTCTGTGTCCCAAATTCTGTGTTCCAAATCCCGTGTCCCCAGCCCGTGTCCCCTCAGTGTCCCAAATCCCGTGTCCCAAATTCTGTGTCCCAAATCCCGTGTCCCCAAATTCCTGTGTCCCAAATCCCGTGTCCCAAATCCTGTGTCCCAAATCCCGTGTCCCCAAATTCTGTGTCCCAAATCCCGTGTCCCAAATCCCTGTCCCCTCAGTGTCCCCAAATCCCGTGTCCCCATCCCGTTAAGTTCCAAATCCCTGTCCCACGTCCCTGACCCTTGTCCCCTGTCCCCGTCCCCTGTCCGACCCCCTGACCCACCATGTCCCTTTTGTCCCCTGTCCCACATCCTGACCCTCCTGCGCTCCCCACATCCCTGTCCCGTGTCCCCCTGCATTCCCATCGTCCCTTGTCCCCTGTCCTGTCCCCACCCCCGTGTCCCACCATGTCCCCTGTCCCCTGTCCCCCTGTCCCAGTCCCATGTCCCCACCCCCGTGTCTCAAGTCCCCCTGTCCTGTCCCCCACCCTGTGTCCCACCATGTCCCCTGTCCCCTGTCCCGACTCCTCGTGTCCTTTCTCTCCATCCCAGTGTCCCTCATCCCCTGTCCCCTGTCCCCACTTCCTGTGTCCCACCATGTCCCCTGTCCCCTATCCCGTGTCCTGACCCTGTGTCCCCTGTCCCCCATCCCTCGGTCCCCACCCCCACATCTCCCCATCCCCTGACCCTTGTCCCATGTCCCTTGTCCCCTGTCCCGACCCTGTGTCCTTTTCTCCATCCCCTGTCCCAGTGTCCCCCTGTCCCCACCCCCGTGTCCCACCATGTCCCCTCTGTCCCCCTGTCCCGTGTCCTGACCCCTGTGTCCTTTCTCCATCCCCCTGTCCCGTGTCCCCTGTCCCCTGTCCCCACCCTTCTGTGTCCCACCATGTTCCTCTGTCCCCTGTCCCGTGTCCTGACCCTGTGCCCCTGTCCCCATCCCCCTGGTCCCTCTCCCCACCCTGTGCCCCTTGTCCCTACACCCTGCGCCCCACATCTCTGCCCCGTGTCCCCTGTCCCCATCCCCCTGTCCCCCTGTCCCCACCCCCGTGTCCCACCATGTCCCGTGTCCCCTGTCCCCATCCCGTGTCCCCCACCCTCAGGCCCCCACCATGTCCCCCTGTCCCCGTCCCTTGTCCTGACCCTGTGTCCCCTGTCCCCATCCCCCGTCCCCACCCCCACGTCTCCCCATCCCCTGACCCTTGTCCCCGTCCCGTGTCGTGACTCCTTGTCCCCTGTCCCTGTCCTGACCTTCTTGTCCCCTGTCCCTGTCCTCACCCTCAAGTGCTCCCATCCTGTGTCCTTGTCCCCTGTCCCATCCCCTGGCCCGTCCCACCTCCCTGTCTCCCCGGTGTCCGACGTGTCCCTGTCCCCTGTCCCCTGTGCCACGCTCTGACCCTCGTGTCCCACATCCCCGCCGCACATCCCCTGTCCCCACCCCCGCCCCCATGTCCCCCAGTCCCCTGTCCCACATCCTGACACGGCATCCCCTGTCCCCTGTCCCCACCCCGTGTTCCCGTCCCCTGTCCCTGTCCCTGTCCCACGTCCCGACCCCTGTGCCCCATCCCCGCCCTGTGTCCCCTGTCCCCGCCCCGTCCCACCTCATGTCCCCTGTCCCCTTTCCCCAGTGTCCCCACCCTGCTGTGTCCCCTGTCCCACGTGTCCTCTGTCCCACGTCCTCACCTGCGTTCCCACCTTGTCCTTGTCCCTCAGCGTCCTGCCTCCGTCCCTGTCCCTGCCCCTGTCCCGTCCCCGCCCCTGTCCCCTGTCCCACGTCCCCTGACCCCCGTGTCCCTACATCCCCCATGTCCCTGTCCCCCAGTTCCCACGTCCCCCACGCCCGAGTCCCACCTGCCCCCTGTCCCCTGTCCCTGTCCCTGTCCCTGTCCCTGTCCCCGTCCCCTGGCCCGTGTCCCCTGTCCCTGTTTCCATCCCCCTGCTCCCTGTCCCCCTGGCCCTGTCCCATGTCCCCTGGCCCATATTCCCACTCCATATCCCCACCATGTCCCCTGTCCCACTTTCCCTGACCCTGTGTCCCTGTCCCTGTCCCCTATCCCATGTCCTGTCCCTGTCCCCTTTGTCCCCTGTCCCCTGTCCCCCTGTCCCTGTCTCCCTGTCCCTGTCCCCTGTCCCTGTCCCATTCCCCGTCCCTGTCCCCTGTCCCTGTCCCTGTCCCCTGTTCCCGTCCCTATCCCTGTCCCCTCTGTCCCATCCCCCTGTCCCATCCCCCGTCCCATCCCCCGTCCCATCCCCTGTCCCTGTCCCTGTCCCTCGTCCCTGTCCTCCCATCCCCCTGTCCCTGTCCCTGTCCCTGTCCCTGTCCCCTGTCCCTGTCCCCATCCCCCTGTCCCATCCCCTGTCCCTGTCCCCTGTCCCTGTCCCTGTCCCTGTCCCATCCCCTGTCCCTGTCCCTGTCCCTGTCCCCTGTCCCTGTCCCTGTCCCTGTCCCTGTCCCTGTCCCTGTCCCTGTCCCTGTCCCTGTCCCCTGTCCCCATGTCCCCTGTCCCTGTCCCTGTCCCTGTCCCCTGTCCCTGTCCCATCCCCTGTCCCTGTCCCTCGTCCCTGTCCCTGTCCCATCCCTCTGTCCCTGTCCCTGTCCCTGTCCCTGTCCCTGTCCCTGTCCCTGTCCCTCGTCCCTTGTCCCATCCCCCTGTCCCCTGTCCCTGTCCCTGCCCTCCCTGTCCCTGTCCTCTGTCCCTGTCCCTGTCCCTGTCCCTGTCCCTGTCCCTCTTGTCCCTGTCCCTGTCCCATCCCCCTGTCCCTGTCCCTGTCCCTGCCCCTGTCCCTGTCCTTGTCCCCTGTCCCTGTCCCTGTCCCTGTCCCTGTCCCTGTCCCTGTCCCATCCACTGTCCCCTGTCCCTGTCCCTGTCCCTGTCCCTGTCCCTATCCCCTGTCCCTGTCCCCTGTCCCCTGCCCCTGTCCCTGCTCGTCCTGTCCCTGTCCCTGTCCCTGTCCCTGTCCCTGTCCCTGTCCCTGTCCCCGTCCCCCGTCCCATCCCCCCGTCCCTGTCCCTGTCCCTGTCCCCTGTCCCATCCCCTGTCCCTGTCCCTGTCCCTGTCCCTGTCCCTGCCCCCTGTCCCTGTCTCCCTGTCCCCTGTCCCATCCACTGTCCCTGTCCCTCACCGGGGAGCAGCACGCGGCTCGGCCACACCCTGCCACGCCTCGGGGGACAGCGGGATGTGCCCTGGGAACCTCCCGAGTTGGGGGGATGGCACCGGCTGGCACCAGTGACACCAGTGACACCAGTGACACTGCAGCCACACCAGTGACACTAGACTGGCACCGGCTGGCACCAGCTACACCAGAATGGCACCGGCTGGCACCAGCGCACACCAGTGACACCAGTGACACCAGAATGGCACCGCTGGCACCAGAATGGCACCGGCTGGCACCAGCGACACCAGAATGGCACCAGTGACACCAGAATGGCACCGGCTGGCACCAGTGACACCAGCGACACCAGTGACACCAGTGACACCAGTGACACCAGAATGGCACCAGTGACACCAGTGACACCAGTGACACCAGTGACACCAGCTGCACACCAGCGACACTAGTGACACTAGCTCACACCAGTGACACACCAGTGACACCAGAATGGCACCGCTGGCACCAGTGACACCAGTGACACCAGCGCACACCAGTGACACCCAGAATGGCACCAGCGACACTAGAATGGCACCGGCTGGCACCAGCGACACCAGTGACACCAGAATGGCACCAGCGACACCAGAATGGCACCGCTGGCACCAGCGACACCAGAGGACACCAGTGACACCAGTGACACCAGAATGGCACCAGTGACACCACAGAATGGCACTGGCTGGCACCAGTGACACCAGTGACACCAGTGGCACCAGAACGCCAGTGACACCAGTGACACCCGTGGGCACACCAGTGACCACCAGTGACAGTAGGACAGTAATGACACTAGTGACACTAGTGACACCAGAACACCAGTGGCACACCAGTGACACCAGTGACACCAGTGACAGCAGGGTGACACCAGTGACACTCAGTGACACCAGAGACACACCAGTGACACCAGTGACAGCAGTGACAGCAGGGTGACACTCAGTGACACCAGTGGCACACCAGTGACAGCAATGACACGCCAGTGACACCAGTGACAGCAGTGACAGCCGGTGTCCCGCGTGCTGGGACGAGGGCGGTGCCGGCTGTCACCGCGTCCCTGCCCTCTCGCTTCTGTCCCTCCCGGTTTTATGGTGGGCCAAAAGTCCCTCGGGATGTCCTGCGTGTCACCAGTCCCAAGGGTGCTCGCTGGGGACACATCCTGGGACAGCTCCGTGTCCCCAACGCCGCCACCCCGCACTCGGGGACAGATCCTGGGGACAGACCCGGATAGGTCTGTGTCCCCAACGCCACCCGGGGCGCTCGGGGACAGATCCTGGGACAGATCCGGACAGCTCCGTGTCCCCCTGCGTGTCCCCAACGCCACCCAAGTGCTCGGGGGACAGTCTCGGGACAGTCCTGGGACAGTCCCGGTGTCCCCCGCCATGGGGGGCGCGGCGGCTCTGGGGCTCTACGCCTGCGCCCTGCCTGTCTGCTCAGGTGGGGACCCTCCCTCAACCCCTGGGGACCCTCTCCTCACCCCTCAGTGACCCCTCCCCAACTCTGGGGATATTGGGGACTCCTCTCTAACCTCGGGACCCCTCCCCAAATCTGGGGACATTGGGGGACTCTCCCAACCCTGGGACCCTCCCCAATCTCGGGACCTCTCCTCAACCTCGGGACCCCTCCTCAACTCCTGCGGGACCCCTCCCCAATCTCGGGACCTCTCCCTCACCCTCGGGACCCTCCTCAACCTCCGAGACCCCTCCCTCACAGCCTGGGGACCCCTCCCCAACCCTGGGGACATTGGGGATCCCTCCTCAACTCCCTGAAGACCCTCTCCCCTAGCCCTGGGGACCCCCTCAACCCTGGGGTTCTGGGGACCCCTCCCAGCCCCTGTTAGTCACTGGACCCTCCCCTAACCTGGGAATCCCTCCCCAGCCCCTGGGACATTAGGGACCCTCCCCAGCTCCTGGGGACCCTCCCCAGCCCTTGCCAGCTCTGGGATTCTCTACGGGCGGGGCCGGGATCGCCCAAACACCGTGGGGGGGTGGGAACAGAGGAAATTGGGGGGTTTGGGGGGGTCCAGGGGTCTTTGGGGTGTCCCAGGTGTTTTTGGGGGATCTAGGGCATCTCTGGGGGAGTTCGGGGGTCTTTGGAGGGGTCCAGGGTTTTTTGGGGATATCCAGGGGTCTTTGGGGCGTCTAGGATCCTTGGGGGTTCAGGGGTCTTTGGAGGGGTCCAGGGTTTTTTGGGGGTCCAAGGGGTCTTTAGGGGGAGTTCAGGGGTCTTTGGGGGCTCTAGTGGAACTTTGGGGGTCCCAGGGCTTTGGGGGTCCCGCTTGGGAGCCTTGGGACCCCTAACCTTGGGGACGGGCTGGGATTTTGGGGGATGTCGGTCTGGGGGTGGGGAGGGCTCTTTGGGGGTCCAGGGCTGTTTGGGGGAGGGGGTCCGGGGAGGTTTTGGTGTTGTCAGCCTGCCGGGGGTCTCGGGCAATTTTTGGGGACGAGGGAGGGGCTTTGGGGGACGCGGGTGTGTTGTGGGTGGGGGTCTCTGGGGGTCTGGGGGTCTCTGAGGTGTCCGGGGGTCTCCGGGGGTCTCTGGGGGGTCCCTGGGGGGTCTCTGGGGTGTCGGGGAGTCTCCGGGGGTCTCTGAGGTGTCTGGGGGTCTCTTGGGGTCTCTTGAAGGGTCCGGGTCTCTGAGGGGTCCGGGAGTCTCTGGGGGTGTCTCCGGGGGGTCTCTGAGGGGTCCGGGGGTCTCTGGGGAGGGTCTCTGGGGATTCTGGGGGGTCTCTAGGGTCTCTTGGGGGTCTCTTGAGGGTCCGGGGTCTCTGGGGGGTCTCTGAGTCTCTGAGGGGGGTCCGGGAGTCTCCTGGGGTCTCTGAGGGGTCCGGGGGTCTCTGGGGGTCTCTGAGGGGGTCCGGGGGGTCTCTGGGGGGTCTCTGAGTCTCTGAGGGGTCCGGGGGTCTCTGGGGGTCTCTGAGTCTCTGGGGGTCTCCGGGGTCTCTTGGGTGGGGCTCTGTAGGATTTGATGGCCCAGGGGGTTTTTTTCGGGGAGGTCGCACAGGGCAGGGCCGGGACCCGGGGGACCCCGGCGTGGCGACCCCCCGGGAGCGACCCCTGGGCGACCCCCCGGCCAGCGCTGCGACCCCCGGCTCCTCGGCAGGGATCGCGAACGGGCACGAGCGACTGGGACTACTCGGGAGCGGCCCGGCGCCCCCGACCCCCTCGAGACCACCAGGACCTCGGGGCGACCACCACCCCAGCACCGACCACCTCGGCTGAGCCTAGCGCTGCGCCCCTCACGCCCCCCGTGCCGCCCCACCGCCCCTCCCACCGCCGGCACCAGTGAGTCGCCCCCTCGGCGGTCTCGGCGGCCGCGCCCCCCGCCCCGGTTGTGCCCTGGGGGTCGCTGCCACAGCCTGTGCTGTCCCCCTGCAGACCCCTGCCTGAACGGCGGCACCTGGGCCGGGGGCGCTGCCCTGCCCCCGGCGGCTTCCAGGGGGAAAGGCGCAGAGCCCAGGACAGCGTGGAGGCCAAAAACGGTGCGGGGGAGGGGCCTGGGGTCGTGGGGTGGTCACCTCGGGGTGGGTGGCTCACCTGGGGGGCTGGGGCACTCACCTGGGGGGTCGTGGGTGACCACCCTCGGGGGCCGTGGGTGACCACCTTAGCCGGGGTGACCCACCCAGATGTGGGTGGTCACCTGGGGCCGGGTGGTCACCTGGGGGGGCCCTGGGGTGACCCCACCTGGGGGTCGTGGGTGACCACCTGGGGTCGGGGTGACCACCTCGCATGGGTGACCACCTGGGGGCCGGGGTGGCCTCACCTGGGGGTCGTGGGGTGGCCACTCTGGGGGTCAGGGTGGTCACCCTCGGGGGGTCGGTGGCCACCTCGTCGGGTGTGTCACCTCGGGGCTGTGGGGTGACCACCTCTGGGGCTGTGGGTGACCACCTCGGGGCTGTGGGTGACCACCTGGGGGGCCGGGTGGTCACCTCGGGGGTCAGGGTGGCCACTTGGGGGTCGGGGTGGTCACCTGAGCCGGGGTGGTCACCCCTCGGGGGTCGTGGGGTGACCACCTGGGGTCGGGTGGTCACCTGGGGCCGTGGGTGACCACCCTCGGGGGCCGTGGGGTGACCCACCCTCGGGGGTCGTGGGTGAGGCCACCTCGGGGGTCTGGGGCTGCTGGGAGGGTGTGAGCTGGGAAATGGGGCCGCACTCACCGTGGGGATTCTGGCCACGGTGGGGGGATTGGGGCCACCAAGGAGGGATCTGGGCCAGCATGGAGGGGATCGGCACCCATGGAGGGATCAGGCAACCACGACTTTGGGCCAACCGTGGGGATTTGGGGCCAGCACGGAGGGATTTGGGGCCAGCACGAGGGATTTCAGCCACTGTGGAGGGACAGCACCAGAAAGATTTGGGGCCACAGTAATGATCATTGCCACCCCAGAAGGATTGGGGCCACCGGTGGGGACTGTGGCCAGCATGGAGGGGTTGCCACCCATGGAGTGGACTGAGCCACAAGAAGGGGATTTGGGCCACCTTCATGCGGTGATTTGGGCCACCATGGAGGGACTGGGGCCACCATGGGAGGACTGGGGCCACCCCAGAAAGATTTGGGCCACCATGGAGAGATTTGGGGCCACCAAGGAGGGACTGGGGACATCTCAGAGGGATTGGGGACACCATGGAGGGATTTTGGGCCACCATGGAGGGCTGGCCACCACGGGGACTGACCCCCGGGTAGCTTCTCTTTGGGCTCGCCACACTCCAGGGGTGACCCTGGCGAGGCCTGTCCCCGCCTCGGGTGGCCAGGGGCCTGAGCCGGGCCAGGGGGCCCTGAGCCGGGCTATGCAGCTCGGGTGGCCAGGGGCCCTGAGCTGGCCAGGGGGCTCGGGTGGCCAGGGGCTCCGGAAGCTGGCCACGCTCTGAGCTGCTGGGCCTCTTGAGCTGGCCCCGGCTTGTGGCTGCTCTGGGCTGGGCCAGGGGGCTCTGAGCTGGGCCAGGGGCTCTGGGCTGGCCAGGGGGCTCTGAGCTGTGGGCCAGGGGGCCTCTGGGCCAGCCGGGCCCCTCGGGGCTCGGCCATGGGGCTCAGGGTGACCAGGGGCTCTGTGGCCATTGCCTCGTGGCCAGGGTTCTGAGCTGGCCAGGGGGCTCTGAGCTGGCCAGGGGCCTCGGGGTGGCCTCGGGTCCCAGCCGGGCCAGCTCAGCGGCCAGCTCCGGGCTCTGGGCCGGGCTTGTGCTCCGAGCTGGCCATGGGGCTCGGGCCGGCCAGGGGGCTCTGGGCCGCCAGGTGGGCTCTGAGCTGGCCACGGGGCTCGGGGTGGCCCCAGGCTCCGGAAGCTGGCCAGGGGGCTCTGGGTGGCCCCAGGGCTCCGAGCTGGCCCCGGGCTCTGAGCTGGCCAGGGGGCTCGTGGCGCTCGTGGCCAGGGGCCTCGGGTGGCCCCGGGGGTCCGGAGCTGGCCTCGCTCGGCTGGCTGGTCCCCTCCCTTCTGACCTGCTGCCCTCGGCGCAGCAGCCACGCTTGAACGCCACGGTGGGGGATGAGGACCAGCATCGACGCCATCTCACGAGGAAACTCGGGCGACGCCTCGAGCAGCCCCGAACTTCACCCAGGGACTTCCAGCGCACGGTGGAGGGCGCTGGCCACTCCCTAAAGGCGCTGGGGCTGATTCTGCGACCTCCTGGGGTGACCTCTGGGGTGACCCTGGAGGACCTTTGGGGTGACCCTTGGGAGACCTTGGGGTGACCTCCTGGGGTGACCCTGAGTGACCTTTGGAGGACCCTGGGCTGACTGCAGTGACCCTGGCGTGACCCTTCGTGACCCTTCGGAGTGATCCCCAGTGACTCCTGGGCTGACTTCGGGTGACTCCTGGGGTGATGCTGGGTGACCCCAGGGTGACCCTGCGACCCTGGCGTGACTCCTGGGCTGACTCCTGGCGTGACCCCCTGAGTGACCCCTGCAGTGAGTCCTTGGGATGACCCTTTCTTTGGGCTGACCTCTGAGTGACCTCTGAGGCACCTTTGTGGCCCCTGAGTGACCTCGGCTGACACTGACGGATCTCTTGAGTGACCCTGGGCGACCTTGGGTGACCTCTGGAGGATTCTGGTGACTCTGGGTCGACCCTGGCGTGACTCTGAGTGACCCTGCAGTGACCTTTGGGATGACCCCTTTGGGCGACCCTGGAGGGCTGGCCCCTGAGTGACCCTTTGGGCTTACTCTGGAGGACTTCTGGAGTGGCCTCTGGATGACCCCTGGGCTGACCCTTCTGGCTGGACTCGCGTGACCCCTGAGTGACTCTGCAGTGACCTTTGGGATGACCCTTGAGCGACCCTGGAGTGACTTGTGCGATCCTGGGGCTACCTTGGGGTGACTCCTGGCATGACCCTGACGTGACCCTTTGA